>MU734431.1:42404-110586 GCA_026770625.1 Nicotiana glauca
TAGCCACATACACAATCTTAAGACAGCTGACTGTTACATGCAAAATCTTGAACACCGCAAAACCATTCTCGAGAGTCATTCACCCTTATTCCGCTGTAATTCATCTGTCTTATTGAACAGAACCACTCGTGCCTTGTTAGAACTTTAACACCGCAGAACATGATTTCATATATATACAAACAAATATCTTCCTTTACTATACACTGAGCATTCTTTTATCAACAACAACTCAAGACATCCTAGTATTTCCTCACATCTAGGGAGCTCCATATAACCTTTATCAAAAATTTTGCTTCAATCGTGCCATCCTCGGCTCATTTTCTTCGACCAGAACTGATTCGCCAACATACTTTGAGACAGAACCAACATAACACACAATAATGCAATCAGTTAATCAATAACAACCTCCCCAACTTGGCTCGAGGCCATATATCAAGGCACTTTTAACCACTCATAGCATTCTTACTCAAATGATGCCACAATGTTATAGTGAGATTAAACTCAAGTCATCTACAAGTTCATGAAAACATAGATCAAGTAGTACTGTAGCCCTCCACACATCTCCCATTCATCTCTACCACGGCTGAGTCCACTTTCTTAAGTGTCCCAAATTCTCAAATTACAACACATACCCTTCAACTACACATAAGGATCATACCGCTCAAAAATACTCCACAGGAGATAACCCACCTGCTTCACCTCATTTCAATATTTCAACATGCCTTCCACCATTATATACGTTACACAATCAATTAGTCTTTCTGAGTCTGAACTCATACCGCCACACATAGTGCACCTTACCTCTCAACTAGGAAATACGAAAATATTCTTCACACGCCCATAACTCGGGGCTACACAACAGATCACAATGGGAAACGAACACTTAACAGCTCATCTATTATTCAACAGACTCTTTCGTCACTACAAAGACCACATAGATACACCCAACGGTACCAACATACTCATCACATGGATATTCAGCCACCATTCTGGCTAATAAGAACAACACTGAACATATAAGTTCAAAACACTTGCTCACACAATCAGCACCTCGGTGCTCAAGCCATAGGCGAAGATCCGGCCTCAAGCCCTCCAGACTGGCCCAACATAAACTCACGGAGATTACCTCTCGCCCCTTGATCAGTGAATCACAAGCCATTAAGGCACATATACTACTGAGCGCTCGCGTGCGCATACAGACATGTGGAAGGAATTTCAAGAGTAATCTCACACTGAATCAAGAACTCACGATAATATGAAGTGTTTCCTAAAAGGTCTGCAGCCTCCTGAGGATAAATACAGACGTCTCCGTATCGATCCGCGAGACACTACTAACCGGCTCAAGACTCATGAGGCCTAGTAACCTAGGCTCTGATACCAACTTGTCACGACCCAGACCCCGGTCGTGATGGCGCCCAACACATTGCTAGGCAATCCCGACCATTATCCATTTACCATTCCAATTATTATCTCAAATATTCCAAATTAGGTAAAATCTCCTTTTTTTTCCATAATAATGATATGAGTGCAGAAAAAAAGAATAACCGAAATAACAGCCCATCAGGATCTGGTGTCACAAGTCTGAGCCTCTACATACAACGGAATAATATCCTAAACAAGCCGAGTCTAAAGCAAGAGTAAAAGAGATAACGGGAAGGAGAGATCGGGTCCTGCGAACGCTGGCAGCTACCTCGATAACTCCGCAACTAGCTGAAACAGCAACAAATATCAACTGCTCTCCTGGATCCCTGTATCTGCACACAAGGTGCAGGGAGTAGAGTGAGTACTCCAACTCAGTGAGTAATAGAAATAAATAATAACTGAAGGAAAGAAAACCTGTAAGAACACTAAACAGTTCTAAAGGCAACAGTACAGGTAATAACATCTCTTAGGTGGAAAGTCCAGTATCAGTCTACTACTGTTTCACATTTATCCAACACTGCTGCGGCGCGCAGCCCGATCCTTACTAATACTGCTACGGCGTGCAGTCCGATCCAATATAATATATATAATGCTGCGGTGTGCAGCCCGATCCAATATAATAGATATAATGCTGCGGCGTGCAGCCCGATCCAATATAATAGATATAATGCTGCGGCGTGCAACCCGATCCAGTATAATAGATATAATGCTGCGGCGTGCAGCCCGATCCAATATAATAGATATAATGCTGCGACGTGCAGCCCGATCCAATAATATAGATAACTGCGCTCACTGGGGGGTATGTGCAGACTCCGGAGGGGCTCCTTCAGCCCAAGCGCTATAATACTGCGGCGTGCAGTCCGATCCACATATATATCACTGCGGCGTGCAGTCCGATCCATATATATATCATATATATAATACTGCGGCGTGCACTCCGATCCAATACATGTATATGTATATACTGCTGCGGCGTGCAGCCCGATCCGGTATATATATCAATACCTCACTATGGGTCCTCGACCCCTCTCAGTCAACATAGATTTGGTCTCTCAGGCCCACTCAGATAGAACAGGGTATTCAACCCTAGGTATTCTCACTTAGAGTACATTTCTAGTACCGGTTCATTTATGCTATACAGTTAAGGGTACGACTGAGAGTATGTGTTCATCAGGTATAGGGGTCATTTAGCTCCACAGGCTTCCCTAAGGTTCTACAGATCGGCACAAGGCCCCAAACATGGCAACTAGCCCAAATATACGGATATAAGCTTAGTCTCAGTCAATATGCACAATAAACCATCAATCGGGATGGACTAAGTCTGAATCCCTAGTCACAATATCACCATGCTCATCACACGACGCGTGTTTCATCTCAACATAGCACCATATAGTGCATATACGGGGTTTCAAACCCTCAGTATATAATTCATGACTACTACTCACCTCGAACCGGCCACAATCCTAGCTCGCCTTGCGCTTCCCTCGCAAATCGACCTCCTCGAGTGCCAAATCTGATCAAAACCATACGGAATACGTTACAATGAGCTAATGGGACATAACCCAATCGAAAGAACTCGAAAAATATCCAAAAACACAAAATTAGCAAAACCTGAGCCCGGGGCCCACATCTCGAAAAATTCCGAAATTTACATTCCCGGACTCCTCGTCTCGCCGCGAGTCCGTACATACCAAGAACTCCCAATTCGGACCACAAATGGCCCCTCAAATCCTAATTTTAAGATTTTTGCTCAAAGCCCTAATTTCTTGATTTTTAGCCATAAATTCATGAATTTCATGGATGATTCTTGTATAAAAACATGTAATTAACTCATAAAACTTACCTCCAACGATCCCCAGTCGAAATCTCCTTACTTCCCGTCCAAAAGCTCTCCAAAACGCTCAAAATGGTGAAGAAATGAGCTGGGTCGCGGACCAAAATGTTTTTTAACATTCTGTCCGGATCACTGTAGCTTACTCTATGTGATCACATCCCAACTCCTGCGATCGCATAGGCCAAAATTCCAGGCCCCCGAATTTCTCTTACGCGATCGCAAATCTCCCGCACGCGATCGCACTGACCAATCGCCTAAGCCTATGCGATCGCAGCCCACTTCACTCGATTGCATAGAGCAAATTCTGGGCTCCTCCAATTCCTTCTACGCGATCGCAGCCCCATGCTCACGATCGCATAGAGTAAATCTGCTCTGCAAATTTCTGCTGCATTTTTGCATCCTAATTAGCCATCCGAAATCACCCCGAGGCCCCCGCGACCTCAACCAAAAATACAGATATGATCTATTACCTCATCCAAATTTTCTCGAATCATAAAATCACTATCGATAACATCAAAATCGTTCGTTTTTCAACAAATTCAAGTTTAAGTTTAAGTATAACTTTCAAAATTCTCATTCGATTAAAAACCCGACCAAACGATGTTCAAATGACCTGAAAATTTGCGAACATATCCAAAATCACCTAACAAAGCTACTGCAACTCTCGGAATTCCATTCCGACTCCCGGATCAAAATATCACCTACCAACCGGAATTCGCCAAAATTCAACCTTCACCAATTCAAGCCTATTTCTACACTGGACCTCCAAATTCAATTCTGATTGCTCCCCTAAGTCATAAATCATCTCCCGAAGCTAGCCGAACTACCGAAATTCACATCCGAGCCCTCTAACCACATAGTCAACTTCAGGTTGACTTTTATGAAACAAATTCCCTTCTAAGAGGCTATATGCCTTATTTCCAACCAGAATCAGTCCAAATTCACCCGATAGACTCTTATACTGATATAGAACATGAAACAATACAATAAGGGAAAACAGGGTGGTAACTCACGTGACGACGGGTCGGGTCGTCACATCTAGGCTCTCCTTTCTTTCATTAGTATAGAGGTAAGGTCCATGTCCCCCTCTATTTTGTACCTTTTTGTTTATTTATAGACATGGTAGGGGTATTGCCTAACCCCCAACCAAATACTATAGCCTGGAGGTGATGGTTTCAAATAAAAATAAAATAAAATTAAAAAACCTATATACCCACTTTGCAAAAAAGTTTGCAAGCATACCCATTTTTTGATTAACTTCAGATTTATCGGATCTGAAGTTTAGAAAAATTTGTCTAAAGTTAAAAAATAGTACTTTAAATGTGCTTAAGGCCAAATAGGTCTGAAGTGCCAGTGGTTTTATGCATTTAAGGCTAATCAGTCTAAAGTAAGAAATTACACTTCAGATGCACTTAAGGCCAAAAAGTCTGAAGTGCAACAAACGTTTTCATTTACTTAAGGCCAATAAGTCTAAAGTAAAAATTTACACTTCAGATGCACTTAAAGCCAAAAAGTTTGAAGTGCAACAAACATTTCCATTTACTTAACCAATAAGTCTAAAATAAAAATTTGCACTTCAGATGCACTTAAGGCCAAAAGATGTGAAGTGCAACAGACTTTTTGCTACACTTAAGGCCAATAAATTTGAAGAGAAAAATTGAACTTCAGATGTACTTAAGGCTAAAATGTCTGAAGTGCAACAAATATTTTGCTACACTTAAGGCCAATAAGTCTGAAGTGAAAAATTGTACTTCATATGCACTTAAGGCTAAAAGGTCTTAAGTGCAACCAACGTTATTATGTACTTAAGGCCAAATAGGCCTAAAGTGCAAATAGTCTAGAAACAGAAATTTATTCTTCGAATTATAACAATCCAATATATGATTTAATACCTAAATATACTTCAAATGAGCTCAAATTTGAAACATAATCTCCAAATATCATCAGAAACAAAACTCAATTATCAAATTGTCAAAACAACAGTAAATCTAATGAATCCATTTTGCAATTAAGAAAAGGAAAAAGAAGAAACCTTAAGCAATAGTAAAAAAAATAAAGCGTCATAATAGCTCATCGTTGTAAAACATCATAAACTACATTAAAATATGTTCACAACTATTATATAAAATCAATGTAATAATAATAATAATAAGAAGAAGAAGAAGAAGAAGAAAGTGGGTACTAAAAAGTAATGGGGGCGACCAAATACGCCATATAGGCCTCCCCATGCAATTTTTACCAATTTAACAAGGGCTTTTTATTATTTATTTTTGACCCGCCGAAAGTAATTCCGGGTGCTATTCCCAATATACAAATATATACACTATTATGTATAAAATATTTATATATTATATTTATATTTACATATACTCTATGTACATTTATTTAAATAATATGTATATTATATATTTGTTGACACTTAGAGTCTATATTGGCCATGCTTGAGGATGTTAAAAGTGTTTCTTTTGACAAAAAAAAGAATTTATTTGAAAATATGAGGTGTTTGGCCAAAATAGAGAAGTGCTTTTGAGCAGTAGTCGAAGCAATATTTCTATTTTTAGGAAGAAACTACAAATTCTAGGTTCTTTCAAGAAGCAAAAGTAGAAGTAGAAGCAGAAGCAATAAATTAATATTTTCTTGAAAAAAATATCCTTTCCATAAAATTATATTTTCTAAATTATTCCTTATTAATTTAACCTTTTGTAACAACCCGACCGTCCGTTTTGAGAATTAACATTCCACTCGGTAGTTTGAGATTTTGAGTAGCTTCATATTATATATTATGACTTGAGTGTATGTTTTATTTTGATTTTCGAGCAGTTCGAGATTGATTTGAAAGAATGATTCTCGTCTTAGAAACTTTAAGTTGGAAGAGTTGACCAATGTTTGACTTTTGAGTAAATGGATTTGGAATCTAGTATTGATAGGTTCGTATGATAATTTTGAATTTGTACATATGTTCGGATTTGGTTTCGGATGTTCCTAGAAGAATTCGACAGTATTTGTCGAAAGTTGGCAATTTGAAGAATTTAAGAGTCCATAAATTTGATCAAGAGTTGACTCTGATATTTTTGGAATCCAATTGGTGTTCCAGGACTTTGGAAAGGTTTATAAAATTAAATTAAACTTGTGTGCAAAGTTTTAAACTAATTCAAAGTGTTTAAGTGTGATTCAGATACTCTTTTGAAAGAATGAGGCTTTAACAACTTAAGAGAAATTTTATTCGGTTTGAGCATCGATTGTTTGTTGTGATGTTTCCGTGGGTGTTTTGAGCTAATTTTTGATGATGTATTTATACTTGTTGGTATGATTGGATGGTGTACCGTGGGGCTCGGAGGTGTTTTGGACCATTGGTTGAGAAACTAGTTATGTTAAGGAGTTGAAGTTTGACCATAGTCAAATCGGGTCAAGATGACCTTCTTTTTGATGTTTTAACTGTACGAGCAGGTTCGTAGCATATTTTATGAATGAAATAAATATATGGTTTGTGGCCGGGAAGTTCCGAATGAGTTTTAAGTGTTAAAACAAGATTTATTATTGTTGTTTTTTTTCTTGTATAAATAATTATGAAAATATCATTGAAATTTTTAGAATTCTTTTAAAACTTCAAAACATTTTATAAGAAGCGGATCCTATGGGTTCAATTTAAGGTTTTTAACACTGAACTTATTATATTTGTAAAGGTATGGGTTCATATCTATTATTTTTGTAATTTTAATAAATTTTTACATATGAATTTTTACTCCGTGTCGAAAGTTATGGGTTTAGTTGAACCCGCATGTAGCACATTGCATCCACCTCTGATTATATCTTCCTCATTTGAAGGCTAAATTGGGTGATTCAAGAAGCTATATTGGGTGTCATCTTGCAAGGACCATGTTAGGCTTATCAGATATAAGTTTCGGGATCATCTAGGACCTGAATAGAGTTGGGACAGCTACTGCATTTTTTGTTCGTTTCGGAATTTAGTTTATTTTTTCACAAGATTTGGGAGCTCAGTTTTGGAAATTTTGGAGGAAATTTTTACTACTTGGATTGGGGTATGTATTTTTTACTCGGATTTATTATTATTTCATGATTCCAACCTCAACTTTAGTGTTTGATTATTAATTTGAATTGGAAAAATTGGGGATTTTACTAAAAAAATTCAAAAATATAAATTGTGGTTTGAATGCTGATTTGAGTTCGGAATTGAATGATTTTGATATGATTAGAATCGTATCAGGATGGGTGTCCGGAACTTGTGAGTTTTGTTTGGTTACTGAGATGTGGGCTCGGGTTGACTTTTTGGTTTTTATTTAAGATCGAAGATTTATTATCCGAAATCATTTCCTATGGCTTTTATTTTCGATATTAAGTTATTCTAGCTAGATTCGAGCCGTTCGGGGATTGTTTCACATGGGAATGGCTTCTTAGTGTATTGATTTAGCTTCTTTGAGGTAAGTATCTTGCTTAACTTTGTGTGAGAAAAACTACCCCTTAGATTTTGGGTGATTGTACTACTTGAATTATGTGGAAGACGTGTACATAAGATGACGAGTGTGTATACGGACTTATAAGTGGTATTACACCAGTGTAGACTTCTAGACTTCTTCCATGCATTTAATTGAATTTTTTACAGGGTGTTATATTTTTCATTGTTGAATTTTCTCTTACGTGCCTCACTTGAAGTTGTTAGCACATGTTCTATATTTTATTATCAAGTTCACTCTTATATATTTTATTTGTTAATTGTAATTTCTTGTTGAATTCATGCCTTATCTGTTATATGCCTTAATTGTTAATTGATTCTTGAAAATTGTGTCTTTATTTATAAATTGTCATTACTTGCTATTTGATTTTGGGAGTTATCGTGTAACTTTATCATCCATTTGTGACTTCTTGAGTAGCTTTGTTAGTGCGTTCTTTTGTGATACGCCATAGTTGGATGTAGGTATTTGTGTAATGCCTATTGTTTGGCATCGGGTTACACGCCACCACGGTATTGAAAAGATATGAAAAGATATTATATGGAGCGATAAGAAAGGATGGTGTGATATAGATGGGACCAGTTGCATGCAACAAGGGATATTGTTATTGTTTGGGATCGGGTGACACGCCGCAACGGATATTATTATTATTCTGTGAGATCGGTTGTACGCTGCAATGGATATTATTATTATTCTGTGAGATCGGTTGCACGCTGCAACTGATTGATATGTTGTAATTGTTGTGATAGTACAGTTATCCTAAATGGTTATTCTTATGGTGCGTTCTATGTTGGAACGATTTACTGGTTGGACGATTATTGTTTTTCCAGTCATGGCTCAATTTTTCCTCCGTTGGGTATCGTGATGGAACCTAGTCTTAGGGACTAGGTAAGCCTAACATTTAATGAAATAACAATAATGTTTAAATAACATCTAACAATCTAAAATGGAATTCTCTTTAAATTTTACAATTCCAAAACCGGTAGTACAAGTCATAATCTTTACAGAGTTTGCTACAGCTTCTAAATACAACTTTTTGGAAACAAGTAAAAATACCGTGAATACAAAACAGAAAGGTGACTTCAAAGCCTGCGACGTAGCATCAGGTTTACCTTGAGTCTCCACAGCAATGATCCGCACAGCTGCTAATGATCAAATACATGGATCTGTACAAAAATATACATAACTATAGTATGAGTATACCACAGCGGTACCCAGTAAGTATCAAGACTAACATCAGTGGTATAGTGGCAAGGAACAATCAAGACACCTACTGGACTAAATAACCTGAACAAGTGTAAGTATAGGAACAATAGAGTATGATATCTACATAAAGACTACGCGATATGACCACCAATACAGTAATTGCAATAAGAAAGGAAACAACAAGTATCAGCGAAATACCATAATAATGACACGGAAGAGTAAACGAAAACTTAACTTAAATCCAAAATCACAGGTACAACAAGGATAAGTAATAACTCAACAACTACGAGCACTTTGACATCAAATTTTTAGTCAACAAACTCCATGAGGTACCGAACCTCGGACAAATCACAACTCACGGGTCTTAATACCTAAACCCTAAGACTTGGCATCATGTTCCCTCATTACAGCTCATAACCACACATACAACTCACGTGCCAAATAGAGCCACTCTCACATAGAAGGAAAATAAACAAGGGTGTGCATCTATACTTATCAATATCAAGAAAACCTATTATCCAATAAGAGTGCTTACCAGCTAGTAATCATAAGAAAAATATCGGATACCACGTAGAATATTTTCTCACAACTTTTATAAGATAAAGCTCACACAGGTAACTGTACCACTACACAATTATCAACAACAAGAACGCCCACAGGCCATCACAAATCATCACAATTCAATCCCTGACATAGCCCACCTTGTCTTTCCACGTGTGCAATAATAAAGTAAGTGCTCGCCTTGTCTCGCCACACGTATAATATAATGTTCCCACCTTGTCTCGCCACATGCGCAACCCGATATATATACACACACACACACACATATATATATATATATATATATATATATATATATATATATATATATATATATATATATATCCTTGTCACACCGCATGTGTGAATATAAATAGTAACAATAGCACGGCAGAAACTTCATGCAACCCAATAAAACTCGCACGGCAAAAACCTCATCCATGACAATAACAACAACCGCACAGTAGAAACCTCGTGCATGTGACGACCCGGCCCGTCGTCACATGAGTCACTGCCATGTTTTCCCCATATTGTGTTTCTCTATGATTCGTTATCGGTATTTGAGGTGATCGAGTCGAATTGGATTGATTTTAGATGGAAATGAGACACTTAGTCTCTTAAAGGAAAGCTTATTTTAGAAAAGTCAACCAGAAGTTGACTATTTAGTTAGAGAGATCGGATGTGAATTTTTGGTGTTTCAATTAGCTTTGGGGAATGATTTTTGACTTAGGAGCGCGATCGGAATTGGCGAAGTTAGTATTTTGGCGAATTCTGGTTGGTAGGTAAGATTTTGCTTCGGGGATCGTAATGGAATTTCGAGAGTTGCAGTAGCTCCGTTAGGTGATTTTGGATTTGCGGGTAAAATTTCAGGTCATTTGGAGGTGTTTTGGTTGGGTTTTTGATTGAATGTGTTTTTCGGAAGTTTTGAAGAAACTTAGGCTTGGATCCGATGTGAATTGATGATTTTAGTATTGTTGATGTGTTTTGATGATTGGAACAAGTTTGTAGGATGTTTTGGGATATGTTGGTGCTTTGGTTGAGGTCCCAGGGGCCTCGGGGTAATTTCGGGTGATCATATGGATCATTTTTGGACTTGTGGAATTGCTGGTTTTTCAGTTGTGTAATTGCAGAAGATTCCTTCTTCGCGTTCGCGTGGGGTGTGTCGTGAACGCGTAGAGTAAAGTTGGGAGGCCTGTAAAGTGTTCTTCGCCTTCGCGTTAGGGCCACGCGTTCACTTAAGTTGAGGCCCTGGTGCTTCGCGTTCGCGGTGCTGGGCCCGTTTCACGTAGTAGTAAGTAGAGGGCCCAGCTTAGGTGTTCACGTAGTAGGATCAGGCAAGGCATCGCGTTCGCGGGCAAGTCACCACGTTCGCAAAGGGTAAAGTTGGCCAGTGGAAATTTTGTGCATCGCGAACGCGAGAGGCCCTCGCGTTCGCATAGAAGAAAATATAGCTGGGCAGAAGGGTTTGTTATGTTATTTCACCCGCGACCCATTCATTATTATCCTCCATTGTTGACCACCTCAAGAGATTTTTGGTAGAAATTGAAGAGGGTTTTGACGGGAATTGAATGGAGGTAAGTCTCGTCACCTAGAAACGCTATTTTATTGAAGAATCAACCTTTAATTCTTGGAAAATTGGGTGAAAATTTGAAGAACTAGGGCTTGGGTTTTGAAATAAAAATTTGAGATTTGAGGGGGGAATTTGAACTCCGATTTTGGTAAATTTTATATGTACGGACTCATGGCGAGACGAGGAATCCGGTAATGTGAATTTCGTAATTTTTCGGGAAGTGGGCCCGAGGCTCGGGTTTTGCCAACTTCATGATTTTTGATGTTTTTTCGAGTCTTTTCGATTGGGTTATGTTTCCTTAGCCTATTGTGATGTATTCCTTGTGGTTTTGACCAGATTCTACGCATGAAGAGGTTGATTTGCAAGGGAAGAGCTAGACTTGTGGCCGGCTTGAGGTGAGTAATTGATGTAAATGTTGCTTTGAGGGTTTGAAACTCCAGACTTTCACATCGTAACACTATATTGAGGTGTGACACGCAAGTGCGGGGTTGTTTGTTGATGAGGGATTGTGAATCGGTCCATCCCGAGTGTTATTTCCACTATATTGGCGATTGAGACGCATATCTTATCATTGTGAATTGGGCTTACTGTCATGTTTGGGGCCTTGTGCCGACCTGTAGTATCCTTAGGGGATTTTCTTTGGCTTTCCTCACTTGTTTGCATAAATTATACTCTCAATCATGTTTTCAACCATTGAAATAAAATAAGAACCGTGTCTTTAATCATGAATATTAAATGAAAAGGATATGAGGGCTGAGATCCCTTTAGTATGTCATGCCCGAGTGGCTGTGAACTTATTTGACTGAAAGGGGTCGAGGACCCGATAGTGAGGATGATTTTTCTTTGTTATGGATCGGGCTGCACGTTACAACGATGATATATTTATATTGAGGCCGAGAGCCTGTTTGATGCCACGAGATGGCTGATATTGCGCTTGGGCTGTAGGAGCCCCTCCGGAGTCTGTACACACCCCTAGTGAGCGCCGTCGACGTTAAATAAGTGGAGCGGGTTGCACGCCGCAGCGGGTACTAGAGTGTACCGTTATATGTGCTGCATCTTATCCTGCATCCTTTTCCTTAACTGTATTATTGTTACATGTTTACACTGATATTGATCTGGACTGTTAGATATAGGTTACCTTGTGCATTTCCATGATTTCTTACTTTCAGACTATATTTATGTTTATTTATCACTGGGTCGGAGTACTCACTTTACTACTTGCACCTTGCGTGTAGATCCAGGTTCTTCTCAGGCAGAGTAGATCCAGTTTGGACGAGCAGAGTTAGCTTTTCGGGAACATCGAGGTAGCTGCACTGCATTCGCAGCCTTAGATCTCTCCCCTCTACCCCCATCTTTTGTTTCCTTGTTATTGGATTTTAGACAGACTTTGTAGTAAGATGTCATTCTACATTTAGAGGCTCATGTTCGTGACACCGGGTCCATGGTTGGGCTATATTTTGTATTTTGTTAAACTTTCGCATTTTATCAGTATTTCTTGATCTTGACTTAAAATGGTTTTGGTGATTCGCTGTTTTATCTATCTAACCCTGGTTATCAATTGGGTTAAGTATTGGAAATGGTCGGGCTTGCTTAGTAGTGTGGTGGGAGCCATCATGACTGGGTTGGGGTCGGGACAGTGCATCACAATGACAACCACACGGTAGAAATCTTGTGCCTCACAACAACAAGTACAACAACAACAAAGCCAATAAATATAAGAGTACAAGAAGTAATTCAACTCAAGTACTTTCCATCACAAAGAAATGGCAAAACTAGCTCACAAGGAATAACCACAATAGAGAATACTCGGCGTAATAAGGATAGCTCAACAAGAGAGAAAATAATATGTAACAACGATCCCATAATATGTAGTTCAATAACAAGAAAGCTAACATGAGTCAAATAATTTCAAATAAGGATACGTCAACTAAATATAGAATATCTAAATTTTCTTTAAGGTTTGGGCAATTACGAAGAATATGCAACAAGCTCAATTGAGGAAGAGCAGTGGAAAGATAATCATAATCTCAATTAGTAAATAATTTTATTTCCAATAAAAACAAGAAGTTATGAAAAGTAGAATGACAATAGGAGAGGCAAAAATCTTCAGTTAAGTCAAATAAGAGTTAAATAGGCAATAAGGGTGAATAATAAAGTAATTAATTCCAATTAAAGCATGTAGAGGTGAAACCAGTAAATAGGAAACTCAATAATATAAAGAACAACTTCATACTCAATGAATATAAGGACCTAAGAACCCTAAAAGGCCAACTTTCCACAAATAAGTATGAGCAACGTACTCATCACCTCGCGTACACAGACTACAATCAACATAGAAGACTCAAATGCTAAAGGGTTGTTCCCCACACAAGGTTAGGAAAGATACTTACTTTAAAGAAGGCAAACCGATACTCTAAAATAAACGTTTCTGGTGAAATGACCTCTGGACGGCCCAAATCTGACCAAAATAACTTCAAAGAACAAATAAAACTCATAAGAAACTATTCCGAATCATAAAGACTCAATCTTTATCAAAATCTAAAAAAAATGACCCAAACGTCGAACCCCGGGCCTGGACCTCAAAAATCGATAAATTTCGCAAAATTCGAACACGCATTCTGATATGAATTCAACCATACAAAAATTATCAAATTCCGATACCTTTTCGCCCTTCAAATCATGATTTTTTATTTGAAACATTTCTTCAAAAACCTCCATTTTCCTCAACTCAAAACACAAATTAAATGATAAAAATAAAGATAAAATCATGGAATATAATAAATTCTAGGTGAAGAATACATACCTAATCAATTTGCTTGAAAACACCACAAAGAATAGCTCAAAATCGAGCTCTACAAGTCAAGATATGATAAAAATGGCCTAACCCTCGATTTGAAAAATATATTCTGCCTGCCCAAGTCTTTATGCATCGCGAGCAGACAATGGATCACGTTCGCAAAGAAGAAAAATGTAGGCTGCCAGGATAACCCTGCGCGAACCGAGCTAAGGGATGCGAATGCCAGGAGTAAGAAACAGATACGCGAACGCGGGAAAAGTGATGCGGACGCGAAGAAGAAATAGCCAACAACCCGCAGCACCTAATTTCTACTACGCGAGCGCAAGAGAACAGATGCGTACGCGATGAAGGGGAACGCAGAACTCCACGAACGCGAGAGGAGGATGCGAACGCAAAGAAGAAACATTTCATCCTCCAAAATAACACTACGCGAACGCGAGGATACGGACGCGCTGGCGATGAAGGAAACCAGATGAGAGATTCAGCAGTTCAAAAGTAGAAAGAAATGGCCCGTAGCCAATTTGAAACACACCCAAGATCCTCGGGATTCCGTCTAAACACACAAACAAGTTCTATAACCTAACACAGACTCGCTCGGGATCTCAAATAATATCAAATAGCGCCAATAAAGCAAATCGCGCCAAGAATCGAACTTATGAACTTTCAAATCTTCCAACTTTAAAATCTCGTGATGAAACCTATCAAACCAACCTGTAATGATGTCAAAATTTGTAGGCAAGTCCGAAATGACATAACAAAGTTGTTCTAACTCTCAAAATTGCATTTTGACCCCAATATCAGAAAAGTCAACTATGGGTCAAACTTCTCCATCTTCCAAACTTCAACTTTCTCAACTTTCGCCGAAATACCTCAAATTACCCTACGGACCTCCAAATCCAAATCAAGACGCGAGCCTAAGTCCAAAATCGCCATACAAAGCTGTTGACATCATCCAAACCCACTTGGAATCGTTTACACAAAAGTCAAATTCTGGTCAACTTTCATCGCTTAAGCTTCAAAAACTAGAATCCTTCTTTGAATTTGCCTCCGAATCATCCGGTAACTGAAGTCGACCACACACGCAAGTCAATACACACATTACAAAGCTGCTCAAGACCTTCTGCCGCTGAGCAAAAATTAAATTCTTAAAACGATCGATCGGGTTGTTACATTTCCTTAAATCATTTCACTAGTATTTGATCATATTTGGTTGACTGTTGTTAATCCAGTATTGGAACGGTAGAAACTTCTTGTGCGAGTCATGCATTCTACGTGATTTGTTGTGTTACTCTAGTGTGTAAATATGTGCCTCCGTTATTACTTGGTAAATTGAATACCAAGGTGAATTTACTTGCATAGGGTCATTAGCTCATATTCTGTTGAGTTGTTGGTAATACAACAGTTTTATATAAAAGAATTATTAACATGTCTTATTCTATGTGTCTCTTAAGATAGAACTTGTTATCTCATTCGATGCCTTACTATTTTTAAATGGTTATCACATTTTTACTTTAATTGGGTTCTCAAATTTTATTCATTACCCTATTAATGTTACTTTACTTAAAATTTCTATCACATTTTATTTGTAACAAATTCTATATTTAACTCATTAATTTAAGTGAGGTTTTATTTTGTTTAAATAAGATATTTTTACTTTATCGTAAATTAAACCCATCTGATACTCTATTGGTACAGCCTGTCCTTTTATTTTACTTTACTTGAATCCTAAAATAAATATATTATCTCATTTGACGCTTTATTCAAGATTGTTATTATGCTTTATTGTGTTTAAATATACTTCTCGATCATTTTAATTGATATTATTACGTATGCGTCATTTTGATTAAACATGTTTAAAAGAAAACTCAAGAATCTCTAAAATCACAACCAAGCGTCTGAATCCTATCAAACCAACTCTGAGTTGCACCAAATTTTGCAGACAAGTTTCAAATAGCAAAACAGACCAATACCAAGTTCTAAAACCAAAATTCAAACCTGATAACCAGAAAGTCAACCTACGGTGAAACCCAGAAAATTTTCAAGCATTCAAATTGCTAACTCTCGGTAAAACAATTCAAATCAACCTAGGGACTTTCGAATTCAATTCCGAGCATATGTCCAATACCAAAATCGCAATACAAGACTAACTGAATTATCAAAACAGCGATCCAGGATCATTTGCCCAAAAATATTTACCATAGTCAGCTCAAGTTGGGTTTAAACCCAAAATCATGCTTTCTTCAAATTTTTCGGTAAAAACTTTCTTGAAAAGGACATAAACCATGCGCGCAAAATCAAGAATTACCAAATGAAGTTAGTGGAGGTATTAAAATATGAAAATAATATAATAGCTAGTACTCAAATTGACCTACCAATCGTCAACGGTCATTTATCTTTATTTGATACTCAAAAAGTAGTTTTCGGGAAGATTAACTAAACACAATTTGCTTATCATATATTGTAAAAGTACTTCTCAAACGACTTTGCCAAATGCAAATTGCTAATTATGGAGCTAATTTCCATAAGTACTTTTTCGAAAAGCACTATTAAACAAAGTTTTTTTGAAATAAATAATTTTTAACATATTGACCAAACAAATAATATACTAAACATATACATTTGCCAACTGCTATTTTGGAGGACCAAGGTAATTACCCACGCCTTGATGATTTTTAAGCAGGTTTGCTGTTGGCAAACCAAACCTATATAACTCATTGCCATATTCGTCAAGGGTTGTTTCACATATTTTTCCCTACTATTTTCTAGACGCGCGTTGTGCGGGTAATCTTTATTAAGAAGAATAATTTTTTAAGCACCTAAGAGATCCGCATCGAATATAACTACGATAGTTTTAATGCAAATACTAAGAAATATGTTCACAATATAGTAACTGAAGAAAAAGGGGGAAAATGCATAATCGCATTTACATACAAACTCTTTTTTTTTTTTAATTAAAAAAAAAACAAAATAGTCATCATCTGACTTCAAGTGCTTCAACACCAATATCAGTCCTGTCCAAAGATATATCTTCAATTGTTTGAAGTCGAGGATTTCAAGAATCACCAAGTTGCTCTATTTTCTGTAACCATATATACTAAAACCCAATAAAACAACATAGTGTGAAATGAGTTTAGGTTTTTAGCCTAGAGTAGCTAAACAATTAAGTAATAAATCACCAAATTAGTTACGCCTAGTACAAAATATCATATAGTATATAATAAACCACCAAAAATCAAATAGGGCAGTAAAGCAATATATTCATGCATTCTATAAAAAATGGCAAAATTTCTTGTATCTATTCAATTCACAAAGTTGAGTACATTATTCTTGAATCATGAAGTGCAGATTAATAGTGATTTAAAAATAGTCATTTCAATTATACCTTATTACAAAAGGAAATTCTAACTGTTGTTATGGGAATCTTTTCAGCAATTTTGCTGATTTTCAAACTAAAATAGTAACTTTTCTTTTACCCTTTTTATTTACATTTTAAATTGTGAAAAACTTTTCGGCAATTTTTCCGATAATCAAACAATTTGGAACTTTTCTTTCACTTTTTTATTTACATTTTGGATTGTAGAAATGTTATGTTTCTACTTTAAATACAATTTAATTTATTCTTGTGAAGTGGCAAGTTCGTTTCATTTCAAGTAAGAAAAGAACTATCTTTAGATTTCCATCAAATTATTTTTAAGTTGTTTCCTAAAATAATCTAAAGGTTATAGACGGACTCAAATACTGTTGTGAACAATGTTACCACAAGTTTCTTTCTTTATAAAATTAGCTAAATAAAACCAACATTCTTTGCTTTAAGGAACTTACACTATTTTCTTTTAATTTTATTTTATAATTCAAGATACTGTTTAAAATATGTTTATGTGATTTTAAAAAGTTTTTACTCATGACACGGGATACACGCTCAACACGTGTACAAAGCTCTTTAGCGAAATATCGTTCATTTTTTATATCCCTTTAAAATAGAGTTCCTAATGGACAAAATAGCCATTATCATCTTATTATTTTTTTAATATTTAGGGCTTTTAACATTTTAATTATTAAATCTTTATTTATTTGAAATATGTAAAAACTAATAATATTTAGGAATTTAAATCTTTACATAACAATAATATTCTTAACATATTATAGAAAAAGAAATCATAACTGGGCGTTCATGACTTCTCTAGAAGTCCTTGTTTTCATAAAAAAGAATTATAATATAAATACATGTTTTTAGCTTCTAAGGATAGAAATTCAAAACATTCATGTATCTATCTAATCTACTGCTTTTGCAAGCTCTCACATGGATTTCTCTTATCACCTGATTCACTACTTGGTCTGCTGCATTCTTTGAATATCCTTCTATTCCTTTCCAGCCACACATGGTATACTCTACAAGCTAAGGTCATTCTCTATCTCTCGTGGTAAACAGTCTTCTTTGTGGTGTTCTCTATTCCCCATTGTACTTTATTCTTCCAGTTCCATGCTGCTCTTTTAATACCTTGCCACAGTAGAAGTTTGGACCATATCTGTAAAAAAAAAAATCGTAGTCTTTTATTTTCTCATGCTAATAAAATAATTAAAATTGGACAACTAAATTGGGATGGAAAAAATAATAAATATTTCTGGCAAAATAAAGAAAGGTTGAATCTGAGTACCGAAGTTAGCTACCAAGAATTTTTTTGTTAATATTTATAAGATTTTTAAATTTTTTCTACTCATTGAGATAATATACACGTGCAATACGCGTATCATAAGACTAGTTCTAATTTAAGCCTAAGTAACATACTGTTAATATGTTTTTATTATTTACTATTATTTAATTTATATTTTTTTACATTAATAATGTAACTTTAAAAAGCATAAAATCCATCAGCATTGCAATATATTCTTGTATATCGACTACTTTTGGTCTTCATGAGTAGGGGTGCGCATTCAAATCGGTTTATCTATAAATCGAATCGATTATTTGTTATCAGTTTATCGATATGGTTTATCTATTTATTGATTTCGATTTCGAATTTTCCTTATCGAGTTATCGATTTCGATTTTGTCCTCTTCAGTTATCGATTTATTCGATAAACCAATAAGATATACTAAAAAGATAAATATACCCTTTCCTTTACCCTAAGTCCCTAACCCTATTATTTCCTATCCATTCTTCAGCGCCGTTTTTACTTTTCTTCTTCTCTCCCGCGAACTGCAAACCCAGCAGAGAAAGTGAACTCCGGCGTACTCCGGCGAATTCAATAGTACGTTTCTCCCTCTCTCTCTCTCTCTCTTCGTGCCTTTGTTACAATTTCAAGCATCAACAGATTTCAGGTGACATACATTTGATCTCTTACTTTAGTTTTGTTGCATATGCTTGTTGACACAATTTTTATGTTATGAACGGTATTTGTCTTATCTTAGCTTCTTTTTGTCCATATTAGTTTGGCGTGTTTATAGAGATATATTTTCCGTGGAATCCCGCAAATTTTCTTATTGGTGTAATCGATAAGCCCCAAAAATCGATAAATCGAAATCGAAAAAATCAATACCTTATTGAAACGATAACGATACGCATATGTACAAATCGATAATCGATAAGTAATTATCGATAAGGATCAAAATCGAATAGATAAATCGAATGCACGCACCTATTCATGAGTTGAACTATTTAACTACATGATGTAACTTTTAAAAATTTATAAAGTTCAAATAACCCATCAATAAAGACTGCTCTTCTGAGAGAATATATACAAACATAAATGGAAGTATAAAGTAAAATTCTTAAGAAAATAATGTATTTCACATGATTAACCTCAAAATGTTGAAACCAAGTTTTAAAAGGCCATATTAATTAGAACAAACAAAGTTTAAATAACAAAATTAAAGTCAGGTAAAACGAGGAATGGAACTAAAGTAATCTATATAAATATATAAAGCTGGGACTTTGCAAGGCGATGTGCATATCTATATGGCCAAGAAATTTAATAATCTTTTTTGTCAAATTTTTGGATTTAATCCTTTTTCCCCCTATTTATTTGCTATTTTTAAGAATTCATAAGTCACTTTGTTAAAAATCAAAAGTCACGTCATCTCCCCTTTTTCTCATTAGAAAACAGTTATGCTATGCCTTAAATTTCAATTAAAGGGAAACACATTCAACAAAATTTGAATATGAAAAGACACATACCGTAAGACTAGTTACATAAATAAAATTTTCCTTTTGGCAACTCCACCAGAACCAACGATACAACAGTATCAACAGGATCTGAAGAATTTTTCTTCTGTTAAATATGTTTGTACTAGTGTTTGTTTGAATAAGTTGGCTGCTTTAGGTAACTTAGATGCCTTGCAAGGCACAAACAATATCGTGAATATGTTGAATATTTAGTTATTAATATTATGTCCTTTTCGTTAAAAAAAAAAAAAAAAAAAGGCTGGAAACCAAATGATTAAGTATTCAAATTCCAAATAACCCCATTAACCTTCAATAGTTGGAAAAATAATACTATTATTTTTTGAATGGATACAATAATCTTGTAAAGATAACCAAATATCAGTGTCGAGCATTTTTTTATTTTTTTACTGATTGACTTCCTATTTGTTTTTCTTTGCCAGGTTTTGCATTTTCTTCTCCACGTGGCTTCTTTTCAAATTTAGTTCCTAAAAATTAAATTTTTCGGTAAGCTTAGAATTTAATGTGAGGAAAAAAGAAACTGCAGAATTTTATCCCAACAATGATCGGTTTTAATCTTTTTTTGTTTTGTTTTTCTACTATTTTTTATTTTATTCTTTTTTGGGTGAGTAAGTTCACATCTACTAATTTAAATGGACTGTTTCATAATATTTTTTGATAACTGTTTGTGGGCCAGCTTGCGCGCACAAATAAATTGTTTAATATTTAGTATATATATAGGAGTATTTATTACTGACGATTTTTTCATCTTAAATTTCTATGTTTGATGTTCGTAAAATCACAAAAAATCTAGAATCATAAAAAGTTTGTTTAGTATAGGTTATGTTTTTTAAAATAAATTATGACATTTGTTTTTAATTATATTTTCTTTTCTTTTCTTTTAACCGCGTGAAACGCGGGCTATGACACTAATTTTACTCATATAACAGGGTTACTCAACAAAGAAGGAATAAAAAGACCTTTTGAGATGTCAAAGATGAAGCATAAGAGACGCATCAAAAGAGTTACTATAATATGAGAGACCAAATAGGACTCATCGGCTGTGGCACATGAATATCTAACATTTCATCTGTTTCAATTTATATGAACTCATTTAATTAGGTACGAAGTTTAAAAAAAAAGATTTTTAAATTTATGGTGTAAAATTAAGCACATATATTTTGTTTGGTTACAAATTATTCCATAAAGAGAAATTATTTCCAAATAAGGATCAGAATTATTCTTTTTGGCATGAGCTAAAAAAATATATTTACATAAATTGAAACGGATGAAATCGTTTATTAATTTGTTCAACAGAATAGGGATATTACAGTTGACACCTTATTTTTAAGGTTTTTTGAAGGGCACCATCCCTTAGCTTTTGATAGGTAAATTGGTAAATTAACTTTTGACTTTGGGGATGTTATCACTTTTAGTATAGCACATGATAACATGATATGATGATGATTAGTGCTAAGCGTTAGGGATATAGTAAATATGCCCTAGATCCAGTCTCATATTTGATGATTTGAACATATTTTTTTGAACGTTATTTGATATAAATATATGTGGCATTTGGTATTCTTTTATCATTGTTAGTAATTGCTTGATTAATTTGATAAGGTCCTTGATTAAATTTTGAGACTTGACATTATGATGGAGATCATGATAATGAGAGAGAAGTTTTTTATAATTTAAACTAAATTTGTTCTTGATCGTAGGATTATTAATTTGGACATTTGCAATCCAGTTAGATCAATATTTATGCGATTGTCTTTATGGGATAAAAATTAATTGATCTCATTAACTAAATCACACAGATAGATGATGCATATAGAAATATGAGCATCGAACAGACTCATTGGATAATTCCTAATGGTTAGAATTACCATAAACTGTCAATAGGATATTCTTTTGAAGAATATGATGTAAAAATTTCCTTTGACCGGAGATCGTCTTAGTAATTGAACGGTTGTTTCTTGTGTTTTGATACTAGACACTATGGCCCTAGGGCAATAGTTGAAAGGATATTAGGTGCGATTAAATACTTGTAGAATTAGTGATTGGTCAAGATGGAATCTGTCAACTCTTGGTAATGAGTTTAAGCTCCATGTTGTCATGAATTATAAATGACCAAACTAAGAGCTAGGCCAGGGAAATTGAATGAAAGAAGAAAAGAGTTTCTTAGTGTCATGACCCTAAACCCCAACCCGGCCGTGATGGCGCCTTTCGTGAAGACAAGGCTAGCCGACAAAAATTCTCGAATAAACTAACCGATATAATAATTCATAATTAAGTCATTAATAATGATAATTCCCAAAATAGAGTGGAATATATCAACTGCGGAAACAAACACAGCCCGACATCAGGGTATCACCAGTCATGAGTATCTAAACAATTGTCTAAAGGTAGGAAGAGTCCACATAGGCTACTACAAATAAAAATGAAGGTAGGAAGGAGAAGCACTGGGCTAAGAACACCGAGAAGCTACCTAGTGAGCTCCGCACAGTCTGCTGGAAGAAATCAACCCTCGCTAGCAAGGCCTGAAGCTCCTGAATCTGCACACATGGTGCAGGGAGTAAAGTGAGTACGCAACTCAATGAGTAATAAAAAATAAATGAAGATTAAGCGATAAGAAAACATATAAAACACAGCAAAATACTACAGAGAGGTAGTGTAAAACCAATACAATGCAATTAAATAGTGAAATCTTATAAAAAAAACCTTAGTTCAGTATAAGATCTTTAAAATAAATTTTAATAATTAAATGAGTGAATGAAAAACAGTGAGAAAAGGGTAAACACATAAAGTCAGCCCCTCGGGCAAAATACCAACAGAACCAGCCCCTTCGGGCTATGTCACAATCTCCCGTATCAGCCCCTCGGGCAATAACATGGAACAACCTCAGTCCCTCGGACTAAATCACATCACACGTTGGGTACCCATGCTCACTGGGGTGTACAGACTCCGGGAGGGGCCCTTACGGCCCAAGCTCAATAACAGGCCATCTCGTGGCATAATCAAAAAGGTTCTCGGCCTCATATCAAGCCACCTTGTGGCGTACAACTCAGGCCCTTGGCCTCATAATCATAAATCAGTACAAACCTACTGCGGTGCGCAGCCTGATCCCATAATAATCCTCACAACAAATGCCCTCGACTCTACTTAGTCAGAAATCTCTAAAAGCCAATCATGCACAGTAAAAAATGATGCTCAACTCAAAATATCAATTAAGATGTAAAAATAGAGTAAACATGACTGATCTATAAAAATATTAGAATATAGCACGACTGAGTACAAGTATAAAGTCAAAAAAGTGAGGAATATTAGTAAAAATCCCCTAAGGATCCAAAATAGTTGGCACAAGGCCCAAATATGACATTCAGCCCAAAACATGATAATGGCAAAGAGTTTTCCATCAAATACGTAGTAAAACAATCATTCGGGACGGATTAAGTCAATCCTCAATAGTGCACGACCCCACACTCGTCATCTAGAATGTGATTCACCTCAAAATAGCACAATGATGTATTATCCGAGGTTTTATATCCTCAGAACAACATTTACAATCATCACTCACCTCAATCCAGTCCAAACTCTAGCTCGCAATGCCTTTTCTTTTTGAATCGGCCTCCGGATGCTCCAAATCTAGCCAAAATAAGTACATAACCATCAAAATGTGCTAAGGGAACAAAGCCCACTCAAAAGTGATCAAAATACCATGCAAATTCCGAAATTAACCAAATCCGACCCCTGAGCCCACGTCTCGAAATTCAATAAAGTTTACATCAATAGACTCCTTATCTTTCCACGAGTTCATACATATCAAAAGTTCTAAAATACCAACTCCTAACTTTCCGTCAATCATCCAAAATCACCTCGAGGTCCCCAGGACCCCAACCAAAAGCACAAATAAGTCATATACTACTATCCAAACTTTTAAAAGTCTTCAAAACACCTCAAACAAAATCGAATCAAGCAAAACACGAATTCAAGCCTAAGGTTCCAAAAATCTTCCGAATTACGCTTTTGATAAAAAAAGTCTAACCACGTCCGAATGACCTAAAATTTGGCACACACACCTACTACAACTTTCAAAATTCCATTCCTACCTTGATATCTAAATTTTCACTATCAACCGAAAAATGCCAAAATTTTAATTTCGCCAATTCAAGCCTAAATCTACCACGAACCTCCAAATTACATTCCAATCGCACTTCTATGTCCCAAATTACCTAACGGAGCTAGCCAAATCTGAGATCAAATACTAAAATGTCAAGACTGAGCCAAACCTTTCAGACTTAAATCTTCAAGTAGAGAATTATCCTTCTATATCTATTTCGATTAACCTGAAAACCAAAATCGATGACTTACATAAGTTGCAATACCTAGCATGAAGCTAGTTATGCTCGAGAACTGGCAAGCGAAGTGCAAAAGCTCAAAACGATCAGTCGGGTTGTTACATCCTCCCCCACTTAAACATACATTCATCCTCGAATGTGCCCAGAGTTGTTCTAAAAACCAAAAAATTGTTGTGTAGCCTTACTATGCACATACTTAGGGGTTATCCCACATCACCCTATCTCATATAGGTCCGATAATACCATGCAACTGAAATTTCACAATCCAACCTAGACCATAAACCTTAGAACCATATTTTCACTCCCAAAATCATCTACAAGATCAGAATCTCACATCTAAACTCTAAATAAGCCCCAACTGTAATAACCCATATCTGCAACCTCAGGTGCAATCGCATGACATACCACATAACTCAAACATTTTTAGTGATAACTTCTAATCATAGTAGTTGCTCAAAATATCCAAATTTTGCTACTGAGTCTTTTATAAAATAAGGCCTCATTCCAACATGTCTGTATTCTACCAATGATAAATCAAACATATATGAAGTTGTTTACTGTGAAAATGGTAACAACAATTAAATTTATAAATGGGACTCTAAAAATACGTGATCTATTCCCGAGCTAGTTGTTAAAGCAATTAATGCTAAGAACATGAAGTATAACAATGAAATGCGAGCTAAAATGAGATAGTAATCAAACCAAAGCGGCATGTTGCCCGTATGCAAGGTCGATCTACAGAGGACCTCCAGGCTAAGGCTCGAACCGAGTGAAAGCTACCGGGGCAATCGGGAATGGGATAACAAGTAGAGATATGATTAAGAAAGGCTCTATACTACCAATATTGGACAATATAGTGAAGAACAAATAAGAAAATGATAAATGCTAAGATGGACTCGGGCCAGTAAGAATGAACAACTTAGAAGAAGAGAGAGATTAGAGATAGAGATATATTATTGCACTTGTAGAGAAAAGGAGCAACATCATCCCCTTTACTAGGTGGGGCAAGTCCCCTTTATATAGGAGGGGAGACTCAGCTACAAGTATGTGGAGATTAATTACAAAGTACGGTGATGGGATGGCTTGACATGATGCCTCAGCAAAGGCTCTGGATAGGCTGGGCATGTGCCTAGGGGCTTCCCCCTCTGTCCTGGCGTCGTTCTTAATTTCCTTCGAGTCGGGCTTCAAAGAGCCCCGAGGTCGAGAATTTGATCACGGCCTCCCGCCCTCGGGGTCTTAGGACATGCTTCTGAAATGTCTTGATAGCGAGAAATTAAGTTTTCTAATTTTTCCGTGTACAGATAGTCTCTGCAGTTCTCATAATGAAGTTACGGGAAATAATTCTAACACTTGACTCCTCGAGTTCCTTTCGGTGATGCCATATTGATAATGCGACCCCTAGCGTAAGCTTCGCGGTGATTGGACATCCACGGGCTCATGTTTTTTGACCTCATTCATTGAACTCCCTGATTCTTGCTTCCCAAGGTACAGGTACTGTCGTCGGTTCAGTTTTCTATGGATGTATTAACTGCGCCCGTCGATCAGTCTTCCAAAGCCTAGATGACCGTGTCGTAATCCCCTATGTCCAAACATATAGTAAGGTACCAAACCGGTTTTATTTTAAGTGTTGTAGAGTAGTAAGTAGCTAGGCGCGGATCCTCTCGACCATAAAAATGGAGTTGATAAATGGGGGTGCCTTGGCTTTGTTTTTCCTATCTCAATGCTTCCATTGGCTTGCTTGCCTTTTCCTTCTCATCATCTTCTTTTACCCTTGAACAACATGTTGGTGGCTTATGATCTTAAGGCCTTTTGGAGGAGTTCCCTTAGACTGCATCATGGTCTTCTATCGGGGCCTCCCTTCGTTGAACATAAGCATGTTGTCCCGCTATTTCTGCGGTTGTCGGTATGCTGGCCCTTGCTGCTACTGCTAGCTTGAGGTGATGAGGGACGGGGATCTGGTTTCCCCTTTATGTAGACAACTATTTAGATTATGCACTGCTGCTCAAAAGAGGGCTCGGATTATACACCGTTGCTCACTTTCATACCCCGGCTTGACGTGGTGCTCTGCTCCAAGTTAGGGGCTTGCACCACTAGATGTCCCAAGAAGTGGATTCAAAGTAGTCGTGCAAGCGGGACCGAGGATTGTTTTATCCGCTGTCTCTCCGAGGCTTCCTTGTCCAAAGAGGGTCCTCGAGCCTTGGAGAGCTATGGCATTTTTTCATCCCTCCCTACCACTCGCCTTGTCCCTTAGGGATATCATTATAGAAATTTGGGATAAAACTTCCGAGGAGGAGTGTCCAGAGGTGCCTGTTGTGGACTTTTGAAGGTGGGTTGGTCTTCGGGCTTTCGTCTAGCATGTGCATCCTTTTGTCTCTTCCTCTAGGTGTAGAGATCCCCCATTGGTTATTGTAATTGTATGTAACGACCCCTCGAGGGCTTCTTATATGAAAATTTTTATGAATAAGAATATACTTTGCTGACTTCTGCTTTCCTTACTTTGTTTTATTTCTGTATGCTCTTATGCCCTTCGAGGCTCTTTGAATGCCTTTTTTTATTTGTTGTCTTCTGATATCTGACTTGAGCACGAGCGTTCATTCTGATCTTCTGCTGATCGACATGGCTCTCCTCTGACCCATAGTCGTACTTCAGACTAATCTTGGATTGATCTGATAGATTCGAGCTATTGAGTCCCTCTGAGCTATTTGGAGATCATACATCGAATTGCAGGGTCTTCGAGAATGTTATCCCGGATGAAGGTCATCTTTGGGTACCCCGAGGTCCCGATTGATCTTGATGTGGATAACCCTTTTAGAATGTATATGATTGACTTATGCTGAGGATATTTCTTGTATTTGGGTGCTTCCTTGGACCTTCGTGGAGCTTTCACAATCGGAGCTTCCTGTTTATTCCTCTTTTCAGAAAGAGGGGATCACGAAACCAGGTGCTTGCCTTGCGTCAAGAAAGCTCACTGAGGCCCGACTTCTTTGGGCCAGGGGTTCTTGATGTAGAGTGATGGCTCGAGCATGGAGATAATACGAATGGCCCCTTGAGTCTTGACTTCTCGTTGGAGGATGCTTTCTAGATCGAGTATCGACTTGTCAATTTTTATCGAGGCTGTTGGCTTCCCAGGGCTTGTCTTGGGCAGGCAAATCGTCGTTGCTTGTCGCATATATATGGGGCGGCTTCATCTCCTTGGCAAGACTTCACTACTTTTAGATAGCCGCCTTTGTGCTTTGGCATGGGATACTTCATTTCATTAGGCACAAAAAGTGTTGGTGCGTGCCCTTGCCTTGACCTGTTAGTTTCACCATAGCCGTGGGAACCACTTCAGGGCCGAGGTGATGGATGGCGCTGCTCCTGGTGCTCAAGAAACGAAGGATTTATCTCTGGAAATGGCATCCTTGATAAGAGAGGAACACCTGGAGATGGAGAGGAGGCACTGCGGGTGGAGCAAGGGGATAACACTGCAGGTGCTTTCCCCATATGAGGGCATTGCGGACTCCACCGATGGGTTCTTGAGCGTGCACCTACACCCTTTCGCATTTGGCCCCCTATAGGGTTGTGCTTGATATTTGCATGAAGTATCGAGTTACCTTAGCACAAAATCATCCATCGTGTTGGCGAATGGAATTGATGATGAGATTCTTTGCGGAGAAGGCGGGGCTTGAATTCATGCTTGGCCACCTTGTCAGGCTATATCGACCATTTCATCATCGAGGCCTACTAACTTTGAGGTGATTTTTTTCTACGCCCTTCGCTATTTATGACGAGGAAAGCGGGGATCGAGAGTGGGCCAGTTGGATTGTCCGGGTCCAGACGACCGATATTATCCTTACGGAATTTTGCCATTTCTCGAAGGGTACAATCATGCACGTGAGTGAGGCGCTTGGCGCTTTTTTCAGATTTTGCATATAGCAAAAACTAGCTGAGTAATAATGTTGTCTCCCTTGTTGCAGCAACTTCGTGGACGTCGGGTGAAGTCCATGATCTGCCCGGCTGGGTCTAGAGGCTGGTGACCCATTCGTCCCGCGACGAGTGTAGGTGGCGAAGTGTGCTTCATTCCAGATAGGGAGCGTAATATCAAGGTATGTGTTTATGTTGCCTTTGCCTTGCCTTCATATACCCGAGGTAACACTTGCCCCTTTCATTTGTACTGGATTTACCGTTTGCAGATATTGAGCAGTTCCTTGAGGCGAGGCAATGTTTTTCTGACAAGGGGAAAGAATCGTTGGCCTCCGGGCCGAGGGATGAAGGAAATAAGAGGGATCGGCACTCACAGTGTGATGGATCCTTTAGCAGTGCTAGTTGGGCTCGCATTTTCAAGGATGGGACGTTGTCCAAATCTACTGCTCCCGGAGTGCTTGATTCTCGGCCAACGGTTCCTTTGAGCGAACATGCCATGCCCCAGGTCGGTTCTTCTAGGGTTACAGGGGCAGGATCAGTAGGAGTGTGTTTTGATTTTGATAAAATCCGTTGGCTTCACTTTGTGGTGATTTTATGCACAGTTTCCCTGTGTCCCGTGTCCTCCTCCCTCTATTGAACCTTTTTGTGCAGACCTGTGATAGGCTTAGGTCTGAGCTGCTCTGTCAAGGGGCCAAGCTCCAGAAAATTCTGGATGAGGGAGAATCTCTTAGGCTCCTTAGCAAGGAGAAGGAAGTTGAGTTGCAGTATTGATAATATGAGGTATACTGGAGCTCAAACTACGAGAGTTATTTGATGGGGCAGGTAATTTCCTGTTGTATGTGCTTCGCTCCTTTATAACCTTAAGTCTAATTCCCTTTTGCCTTATCAGTTGCAGAAAAAGTTAGAGGCCTTGGAGTACCTCAAAGGTGACATCAACCACGTCAGAGTTGTTTGCGAGGAGCTAAGGTCTCAAGTGCAGGCTCGAGCTTTAGAGGAGATGGGCGCCTCGACTAAGGTCCCTGCCTTCGAGGTCCAACTCAGATTGACTTGTGACAACACCAAAGTTCAAGCGGATATGATTGGGAAACTTGAATCTGATCTCTCGAAGGTCAGAGCCGAGATAATTGATGCTCGGGCAGAAGAGACATTAAGCCGAACCAAGGTTGATCGTGAGATGGCGATTCGTATGAAAGATGCTGCTGATGCCCAAGCTGAGCTGAGGTGAGCCCTCAATCGGGAGAAGAGGATCAAGGAATATGTTTGCTGTAGATCTCTAAGAGAGGTACTCGATGAGGTCAGTGCAAGGGGCTTCGTTCTCTCAGAGGAATTGGCTCGAGCAAGGGCGGACGAGTGTGATGCTCGGTCACTTCTTGTTGACGTTGCAGAGGGTGAATTTGATAAGCTGTAGCCCTTTAGTGCAGAGTGTAGATTTTGCCATTTTGTTGCTTTGTCTCTAATATACGTAGGGCATACCTATAGGTAGATAATGCATTTTTTGCGCATGTAATAAATAAGAAGAAATTTGAAGCTTTATTTCTCTTCTACCTTTTTTTTGTCGTTGATTTTGATCGGCCAGACTGGTTTTGGTGTTTGGAAAGGTCCTCATAGATCCTAAACCAATCAGATAGAACCGGGTGCTCTTAAGTGTAATCCTTGGCGCGAGCAGGTGCTGGGACCTCCGTACTTGGTCTGGCTGTTTAGGCTTAGTCTCCGAGTCAGGCTCCGACTCGGGCCTTCTTGTCTTTGAATTTTTTACGCCCGTGCAGGCAGGTAGTAGTCATTTTCATCTTTCGCCCTTGGGCATTTACCGTTCCAACTATTTTGGGTCCAGTCTCCGAATCGCATTGTGACTCAAGCTTTAATTAACCCTCAAACACTTTCTTGCCTTCATGGGCGGAGGATGATGGCCCTTTGTGCTCTGGGTTGAAGTGACCTCGCGAGCGCGTGGTTTGTAGATTTAATCGGCCGACGATAGTATTATTTGACCTGTGCCCTTAGGCATATTGTAGTTTAACTATTTTTGGGTCCAGTCTCCGAGTTGCATCGCAATTCGAGCTGTAATCGCCTTTAAGTTTCCATGATTCTCTGGCCGGCGATAGAGGCATTTATGTCGTGCCCTTAGGGATATTGCAATTTTTGGGTCCAGTCTCCAAGTCGTGTTGCGATTCAAGCTGTAATTGACCCTTAATCTTGCATGATTCTCTGGCCGGAGATAGTGGCATTTATGTCGTGCCCTTAGGCATACTATAATTTTTTGGTCCAGTCTCTAAGTGGCATTGCGATTCGAGCTGTAATCGACCCTTAAATTTCCTTGAGATTCTGGCTGGCGATAGTGGCACTTATGCGGTTCTCTTAGGCATACTACAATTTTTGGGTCCATTCTCCGAGTCACATTGCGTTTTGAACTCTAATCGACCCATAAATTTCCTTGAGATTCTGGCCGGCGATAGTGGAACTTATGTCGTGCCCTTAGGCATACTACAATTTTCGGGTCCAGTCTTCGAGTCGCGTTGCGATTTGACCTGTAATCGACCCTTAAATTTCCTTAAGATTCATAGTTGCAATTATGTCGTGCCCTTAGGCATATTGCAATTTTCGAGTCCAGTCTATGAGTCGCGTTGCGATTTGAGCTGTAATCGACCCTCAAATTTCATTGAGTTTCCGGCCGGTGATAGTGGCACTTATGCCATTTGGTCATTGAGACCTTTTAGTATGTGGCCCGGAGGCATGCATAGTTAACTATTTTGGATTCGGTCTCTGAATCGGGTCACGATTCGAGCTCATTTTAATCCTCAAGTTGTCAATTTTCAAGATGGTGACAATGACTCTTACACTGTTTGGTCATAGAGACCTTTCAATTTGAGGCTTGTAGGCTTGCTTAGCTGGCGACAATGCCTCTTACGCTATTTTTGCCCGTGGGCTTTTTTGTAGGCTTTGTTTCCGCTCGTTAAGGTCTTTTATAGTATCTTTGCCTAACCCGTCGTCGGTTCTAGAAGAACCTTGATTTCAAGTCGTTGTCACTGATATTTTGAGCACCTCATAAGGTTCATAACTCGTAGGTCAAGTAGATCGACGCTCTTGCGATTTGGAGCCGACGTGGTTGGAGTTAATTTTTTGCCTATTGAGGGAAGCCTGTTTTAACCATTTTTTTTAAGTATATTCGAAGTAGTAGCATGCAATTTTTAGCGACAGTCGGGCATCCCCGAGTCGCGTTATTTTTGTTGTATCGACCGTTTTGACCATAGTCATATGTGTTTGGCCGTAGCCATTTTTGATCCCCAAGTGATAGTTTAGGCGTCTACGTTGAGGGTATGCCCTTTAGGGATTCTTACAAGTGCGACGTATAGCCTCAACTTCGGGATTTTTATGCCTGTTGAGACCTTATAGTTTGTCATGCCTATTGAGGTCTTACAGTTTTCCATGCCTGTTGAGGTCTTATAGTTTGCCATGCTTATTAAGGTCTTACAATTTGTGTAGAATAGATCTGGTTATGCCGAGGCTTCCCGCTAGGGGTCTTACAATTTCGGGTTTTTAAGTCGTATGGCTATTAACGATAGTCTCTGAGTCATCTAGTTTGTTTAAGCCTGAAGACTGCTTCACGTGAGCTTGGATTTGTCTTATAGGGGCTTGATGAGCCCGGAGTTCCGACCCTGGGGTCGCACGGATGTCGAATTATCATTGCTAAGCCTCTGAGTACCTCAGGATGCATTCGATGGAGAAGCATTTGCTGTGAGTATGTTGAAATCGCCTTTCCTGAAATACAAAATGCTGGAAAGGTATTTTTTATTGCTTGGCATAAATATATGTTGTAAATACATATTGTCCCGTTGTTGTGAGCTCGGCCCGCATGGGTGCGGCTTCTCTGATTATCTGATCCATTTACATAATTCCATTTTGGAACTTAGCCTGCCATTTATTGGACCTTTCGAGGGGGATGGTGTCCTTAAGAGGAGGTCATCGCACGTCATCTGACTGTAGAAGAAAGAACTGCGATCTTGTCGGATCCCTTTCTTGGGGGTATGTTGCTCCACTAATAATCTTGCTGGCAGGACCTTCTTTAGGTTGGAAACCTGTTCTAGGAAAGAGAGCTCGGAAAATCCCGCAGAGTCCTCGGATCTTCGAGTGGAGCTCAGAACTTCTAAATGCCTCGGCTGACTGCCTGCATACAGGTTAGTAAAAGAAAAGAAACGACAAAGGAGCGGAGTAGTTCTTCCTTATTGTTGTGGAAATCGACATCTGGAATCCATAAAAGATTTGAGGTGTGGGAGTGATTTGGTTCGTTTTTCTAAAATGCCCTATTGACTTTGGCCTGACACCATCGGTATAGTTGGTCGAACCACCTGTACTCATGAACACATGCTTTATTTGAAATAGGTTAAATGAGGGAGGGGGTTACCAATGCGTTAATATGAGGCCGAGGCAAAGTCTCAGCATATATTTCCTCGGATGCAAGGGTGTCCTTTGGGAATATTCCCTAGACCCGTCTTTTCTCGGCAATGAGCACATTCACTCTACACTTTATGGATCTTTGAAGGGTGCCTCCACTCTTTTATTGTCATGGAAATATGTCGTGGCTTGTCGGCTTCATTTTTCCTAATCTTCTTCCTCCCTTAGAGTTGGATTCAAGTCTGACCGCTCAATGATAATTGGTGGCGACCTCTATTGAATAGCATAATTGTTGTTCTTTTGAGCCAGTGACCGAGCGTGCCCCGCGGTTCCCGCGTCAGGCCATAGTTCTCTAGAAGGGATTTTGCTCGAATAGGTCTTAGCTACCTGGCATTCCTGGTTTCACTTATGGTGATCATGATATTTGGTATAGCAATGCTGAAGTCATACTCGGCTGGGCAGGGATTCCCTACCAGTATTGCCTTGTTGAATCTGGTTCCATTGGATGTTCCTCGAGGGTGTTGTCCTCGGGCTATTTCTCTATTGTTGCGAGGTAGGTTGCATCTCGATTCGTCCCTTCCATTCGCAGCACATGGATGATACCTCCATCCATTTGGCATCAGCTTCTTTGTAGTGAGTCTACTTGGATATACTAAACTCGAGGAGGTTCCCAGACGGTTGTCCACGGCCCTGATTTGGGGCTAGTGCCTGGTGTGGTCATCCAACCAGGCCTCGACTGGGTATCTGATCAGGCTTCACTTGAAATGTCGTGGAGTCGTTGGGCGTGTTTCGTTTAGGCTTAGGTGAAGGCCTGTGTTGCCTGATCATTCGAAACCGGTAGCGATCTCATTCGTCCTATCAAGGAATGGGGTGCGGCTTCCCACAGCATTTCATTTCTTCTCAGGCCCTCTCGGTACTGCTTTGATAGCACCGGTACGTGCTTCCACGGAGGATGACGCTGGTATGGTAAGCGAGTCCGTGAGGTCAGGTGCCAGGCAGTGATGCTGCATCATGGTTTCTTTCGAGAGAGTTTCTTCGAATTTCCTCAACGAGACGGGCTTGAGCTCATCATCTTGGAGGTTACTGCCTCTGAATGAGCATACGTAAGTGGTGGTGCGCCCGTAGTGATCCGAGGTCCTGTCACACCTTGGGAGTTTCGGCATTCCGAATTTCTATGAAGCGAGTTTCGGGTCGGTTTCCTCGGGAGACGGTTGTTGTAAGATCTTCTACGAACCTCATTCGATCCTTTCGAAGAGATTTCTAAGCATCTGTACAGCGGCAGGGTTGGTTACAATCCATCATTACTTGATCTCTCGGGTACTAGATCGACGTAAGGAGATGTTTCTGGCACTACTGCGTTGGGACTCTCCGGGCGATTTTACAGCCGAGCGATGGTCAACTGTCATGCCTGCAACATTTCAAAAATAACATGAAGACTAACTTCCTGTTGTACCCCGGCCGGGGTTTTTGGGCTTCCTGTTGGTCAACACACTGTATGCTATCATTGGTGCGCGACGCTTCATTGACCTATTGCGTGCCTTGCAGGCCCGCGTCCACTAGAACCAATCCAGATGGGTTATCGGGGTCCTGTGGTATCGCGCCAACTGTTGGAGCAGCCATACTGTTTTCTCTGTGATTTTTGGGGTATTCGTTCTCGATTTTGCGTCCCGAGCCGGACATTAACCTGAAATCAAAAGATCTTTAGCTAGAAAAAGTGTGAAAGATAATGTGCGTTTGTGTGACGAAACTAGCAAGAAATAATCACTATTATTTTTAACCCCACGGTGGGCGGCAAACTATTTACTGTAAAAATGGTAACAACAATTAAATTTGTAAATGGGACTCTAAAAATACGTGATTTATTCCCGAGTTAGTTGTTAAAGCAGTTAATGCTAAGAACATGAAGTATAATGACGAAATGCAAGCTAAAACAAGGTAGTAATCAAACCAAAGGGGCATGTTGCCCGTATGCAAGGTTGATCGACGGGGACCTCAAGGCCAAGGCTCGAACCTAGTGCTATCTAGCTTCGCAATCAGGAATGGGATAACAAGCAGAGATATGATTAAGCAAGGCTCTACGATAAACTCTAAGGCGGCCTCGGGATGGTGATAATGAACAACATAGAAGAAGAAGAGAGAGAGAGATATTATAGCACTTGTGGAGAAATAAAGCAACATCATCCCCTTTACAAGGTAGAGCGCGTCCCCTTCATATAGGACGGGAGATTCGGTTACAAGTATGTGGAGATTAATTACAAAGTACGGTGATGGGATGGGTTGACATGATGCCTCAGCATAGGCTCTGGATAGGCTAGGCCTGTCAGACCTAGCCATGTGCCTAGGGTGCTTCCGTCTATGTCCTGGCTTCGTTCTTCATTTCCTCCGAGTCGGGCTTCGACGAGATCCGAGGTCAAGAACTCGATTGCAGCCTCCCACCCTCGAGGTACCGAGCATGCTCCGAAATGTCTTGATAGCGAGAAATCAAGTCGTCTGATTTTGCCACGTACTGAAGTCATAACCACTCCTCAAATCAATCATTCGTGAAGCCACTTCTCTTTTGGCATGGACCATGGCGATTTCTAAGCCGAACATCGAAATTATTCTTCTAACATGCTGAAATCGAATCCATTTTTATTCATTATAGATCCCAACAATCTCATCAAATTAAACTTACCTACTCTAGTGAAATGACACATAAATACAAACTAAAGCCACAATTCATGCAATCCGCGCACTAATAAGCAACAATCCGAACATACTCAAATCATGAAAATGATTCAAATGAGAAAGCTGTACCACAAACTCACCAGTACTACCACAACACAATGCTGGAAACTCGTCACATATCATAGAAACAGAACACATGAACCTAACCCAAAGGGTCATACCTCCACATAACTTCGATGCAATACGCGACCCTTCCCAAACATTGGTCCACATGAAACACCTCAAGTCATTATGTTCAAAATCAACAATCATGCGCAATTTGATGTCTAAAACCAAATAAATCATCATACCTACAGTGAAGCAATTGACATAACATTACACAAGCCCGAAAGGACACAACCAATATTCCATCCACCTAGTAATACCATATACTCTTCCCGCACGAATTCCACATCACGGAAAGATAACGTAGATCTCCCATATAACTTATAAGCTCAATAACAATCGAATCAACACATCCCTCAACCATATAACTCGAAGTCAACCAAGCCGACTCCAGTTAGAACACACACCCATATTGGCCTACCAATGTACCCTTTATCAAGGAGTTCATGAAGCTGCTCCTTCAACTCCTTTAACTCCGCATTGCCATATGATACGGTGCCCGTCACCCAATCAATACCAAAATCAACAATCAACCCTATTCGGCGATATGCCCAGCAGCAAGAAACACATCCGAAAAATCCCTCACCACCAGAACTGAATCTATGGTAGGAGTCTCTGCACTAACATCCATCACGAAGGCCAAATAAGAAAGACAAACCTTCTCTGCCATCAATTGGGTCTTCAAAAATGAAATCACCCTACTAGAAACATAATTTGTTGAACATTGCCACTTAATCCGTGGCATCCCCGGCATAGCCAACGTCACCGTCTTAGCGCAGTAGTTCAGAATAACACGACACTGAGACAACCAATCTATACCTAATATCACATCCAAAATCTAACATACCAAGCAATAAAGGATCTACTCGGGTCTCCAAATCTCCAATAGTTACCTCACAAGACCAATGTACGCGATCCACACCATGACCTAACCTATTGATGAGAACTCCTAGTCGCCAAATCCATAAAGGGCGTGAATCACCATATTCGATCCCAGCTCCACCGTCCGAATATACAACATACCTCTAATACCCAATCATCCCATGAGAGGAACTCCTATAATTCTTCTGTGCCACCAAGCAAACTCGAATATCAGTAGTCGATCCAAGAAGAGAGTGCTGCAATACTAATGAAGTATTCTCAACTAAAACACATCGCCCTTTCAAAAATGTATACCCTCATCAAGCCACAACAATCAGTGATCTCATTTGTCTAGTCATCTAAAAATGTCCATGCTACCTAAGAATTTGCGACCTTCCCTTGAAGACTGAATCGTGACCTTACACATGCAAATCTCAATCCTACACAATATATCGCATATACCATACCATCCTAGGATAACCATGAGAACTTCATATCCATTCCGAGCCATAAGCAACTATGTACTCAACTAGCCAAGAACTTTCCATTGATCCCATATAGAAGAAAATCACTATACATCTCATGCTCCTCACGCTCGTAAAAAATATACATCTCTAACCATTCTAGAAACCATCAAGAACTCTCTGAATTCCATTTGCACAAAACCAAACCATCAGAACTGAATCCTTCTGACTCCACCAAGCTACACAGACCACTAAAACCTAAGAAAATTGTCGCGAAGCACCTATAGAAACTCATTACCTCGTAAGCATCCAAAGAACTAACCATATCCTTACCATGCCGATCCGACCTACTACCAAGCTATCCCATTTATCCAGGTCCCTTCTGATTTACCTTCAACTTGATACTTCTTTTTGCTATAACACCACAATTCCTCAACCCAAACTCACTACACGAGACCCAAGAATAAAACCACACAGTCCTACGGTTCATAAGCTACTGACTACTCTCTCAAACATCCCCAAAAGCACCATATTCAAAATACCTACCCTGAAGAGACTTACTGTGAATCCAAAGACATTACCTTCACCTTCCTGATACTGATAGATAGAACATCATAATTGATATAGAAATTCCACAAGTCTTGGTGCCCTTCAATGTAAACCTCTGTTTCTAGCCAATCATACAACATGAAAATCTCCAATTATTACATGAAAATATCGAACCCATTAGAACCATTCTCGAGAGTCATCCACTCTACTCAAATCGCAGTTAGACCAATAAATGGACTGGATGACCTGTGCTCATTAGCACTCCGACACCACAAAACGTAACCTCATCTTAATGCAACCAAGCAACTTCATGTTCTATGCACCGTACATCATTTACCAATAAAAACTAAAGTTATTCCATGATACGCATACACCCATAAAGCATAACATAACCTTTATTGAAATTTCCTTTACTCGAGCCATCCTTGGTCTCATCATTCGTAAGCCATAACTGATTCACCCGTATGCCTCAAACTAGAACCAACATAGCACATAACCGTGTAGTAAACTAAATAATAGCATACTCCCCCACTTGTCTTGAAGCCATAGATTAAAACATACAATAACTCATAATGCATGTACTCTATTAATCCCATAATACCATAGTGAGATTGTACTAAATCCTTTATAAGCTCGTGCAACACAGACCATCTGTTACTTCAAATCTTCTGCAAATCTCACATTCACCCTCGAAACAATAAAGCTCACTCTCTTAGGCGACCTAAAGTCAAATTGCAACACATATATGTCCCTGGTAAAAGAGATCTTTCAATAAATGGCATAAAGGATCAAGCAAATTTTAGAACAATCTACAGGAGATAGCCCACCTGTCTCGCCTAAACTAATATATCCTTATACCCTTCCACCGTGATAAACTTTACACAATCACTTAATCTTTCTGAGTATGAACTCTTATCACAACATGAAATCCACTTCACTTCCCAACTAGGCAACATGAAAAGGTCATACAGCACGTTCATAACTCGGGCTAAACATCAAATCACAATGGAAATCAAGCACCGGATAGTTCTTACTACCCTCAAGAAGACCCTTCTTATCTCGTTCAAATTGTATGCACACATCTCGCTGTCACATCATACTCATCACGTAGCTATCCAGTCATCACTCCCACCAATAGGGACACTATCGGATATACAAATCTAAAAGCACGTGCTCACACAATCAATGCCTCAGTGCTCAAGCTATAGGCAAAACCCCGCCTCAAGTCCTCTAGAGTAGCCCAACATCAATACGCAGAGATCACATCTCGCCCCTCGATCAGGGAATCAAAAGCCATCCATGCACATATGATACTGAGCGCTCATGCGCACATACGAATGTGTGGAAGGAATTCAAAGAGTTACGTTTCAAGCTAAATCAAGGACACACGGTAAGAGTTCAAGAATGTGAAGTTTTTCCTCAAGGTTTTTTAGCCTCCCAAGGATAAGTACAGACGTCTCCATACCGATCCGTGAGACTCTACAAAACCTGCTCATAACTCATGAGACCTATGTAACCTAGACTCTGATACCAATTTGTCACAACCCTAAACCTGGACAAAGTCATGATGGTGCCTCTCGTGAAGATAAGTCCAGTCGACACAAACTCCAAATAAATTAAACGATATAATTCCCAAAATAGAGTGAAATATATCACCTGCGAAAACAAACACAGCCCAACATCGAGGTGTCACCAGTCATGAGAATATAAACAACTATCTAAAGGTAGGAATAGTCCACATAGACTACTACAAGATCCAACACAAATAAAATAAAGGTAGAAAGGAAAAGCACTAGGCTGCGAACGTCGAGCAGCTCCCTAGTGAGCTCCGCATAGTCTACTTGAAGAAATTAACCCTCGCTAGCAGGGCCCAAAGCTCCTGAATCTGCACACATGATGCAGGGAGTAAAGTGAGTACGCCAACTCAGTGATTAATAAAAATAAATGAACACTGAGCGATAAGAAAACACATAAAACAGAGCAAAATGCTACAATGAGGCAATGTAAAATCAATATCAATGAAATGAAACAGTGAAATCTTATAAAAAAAAACCTTAGTTCAGTATAAGCTTCTTTAAAACATCTTTTAACAGCTAAAAGAGTGAATGAAAAATAGTGAAAAAGGTAAACACATAAAATCAGCCCCTCGGGCTAAATCACATCACACATTGGTTACATGCGCTCACTAACGGTGTACAGACTTCGGGAGGGGTGATAACTAAGGATTTTGATGCATTTTATCCTCCTTCTCGCTTATGCTTTTATTAAAAATTCATAAAAAAAGAGTCCTAAAGAGGCTCACAAGTTGTGCTTAATTGCAGGTTTGATCAACAAAGTGACAAGATGTCAAAGATTGGCTAAAAAGGAGTGAAGCTTGTACAAGTGACAAAGGCAAGGCAAGCTTAAGCAAAGCAGACCTAATATGGCCGCACTACACTTGGTGTGGTCCGCACTGGGAGATTTAGAGAGCTTTTATTTCAAGCATTGTGGTAGTGCGTCCGCACTAGGTTTTGTACGGTCCGCACTGAAGGCAATGCGGCCGCATTACCATTCTGTGCGGTCCGCATAGCCAAGGTTCGGCGAAGATGAAGAATGATGTTTTGAAGCATGTGCAGTTCGCAGTCCATTCTGTGCGGACCGCACTAGAAGACTTCGCGGCCGCAGTCCATTCTGTGCGGTCTGCGGAGCCCAAGTTCAGAGAGACAGAATTTTGAAGTCAAAAGACCAGTGCGGACCATAGTTCATTTTGTGCGGGGACAATTTTGTCCAGATTTTTCAATCTTGTATAAACAGATTCTTTGTCCATTTTTAGGTATCATATATTGTATTACACAAGTTGCGCTCGTGGGTCGACTTTTCTTTGCCATTTTAGGCATTTTTACTTACTTTTCATCATTGAATCTCTGTATTTAGCTTAGAAATTAATTAATATATGTTTATCTTCTTCTATTTCTTATTTTTCTTCTTTGAATATGAGTAGCTAGACCCCATATCTAGGTTTTTGGCTCAACCCTAGTATTCATAATTTATGGGTCTTGCATTTTAGGGCTAAATTGACTACGGGTGTTTGATATTTCGGTTAATTTAATGGTTAAATTGCTGAATTAGTGGTTGCAAATACTAGTTTGTGTTTATTTGACTAGGGTTATTCTTGAGAAAGAGAGCTCAAGTCTCCAAAATTGATCCAACAAGGAATTGGGGCGTACTCAATAGATTGATAGCCCCAATTAAAGGGTTAAACCTCGAGAGAGTAATACCCGACTTGAACCCTAGTTGCTAGTGCAAATTTGCATACCCAATTGATCTTGAGAGAGTCAATTGGCCAAAATCACTTGAACTACTGAGAGGTGTAGAGTGGGTAAGTTAGTGCAACAGTTATATCATATTCCCCAAATATGTCAAAGATGCTTTAGATTCAAGTACCCATCAATTAACCACCTAGGCGGAAGTCACTACCCTAGTGCCCTTTAAATCATTAGATACAACTTGCAATATTTAACTCTTAGCTTAATTTACAATTTGTAGTTTGTTAAAAGTAGAATTATAAGGAAAAACCTAAAAATGATGAGAAGTGTAATTAAGAGCGCATACGCAATCCTAAACTAAATAGATACTCGATTCAAATTCTAGCTCTCCGTGGATATTGATCCCGACCCAAAATTGGGTAAAAGCTATTGTGACCCCCTCTTGCTACTTATTAGTAGTGCGGAGTTGGCAGCGATCACTTTTTGGTGCCATTGTCGGGAGCTAACGATTTTGGCTATCTATTTAGTTAGTTTTGTGTGTGGTTCTTCTTTCCTTCTTTGTTACTAATTTGTGTGTGTGAATACTTCAGGTACCAAATGGCTTTAAATGCTAATGACCCTCTTGGAAACATGTTTGCGGGGGAGGAGGTTGATGATATTGGAGAGGAGGTGCCTCTTATACCTCCTAGACCACGTCGAGGCCCCAGGACAATGCTAATGAAAATGTCCCAAAACTCCTCTTTCACCTCAAGAGCGGTTCCTCAAGTGCTACCGAACCAAGGCTATCAGAATCCGGGTAGTCAATGTTCAGATAACAACTGTGATGTTGACCTTACTTGAGCAGCTTAGGTATTTCATGAGCGCTGCGAATCAAAATTCCTAGAAACATCTAAAGGGGTTCGTGGATACATGTTGGTGGAGCAAGTAGGTGAATGTGTCCGAGGATGCTCTTAGGTTGAGGCTTTTCCCATTCTCACTTTAGAGGAAAGCACCGGATTGGCTCGAGAGACTTCCCAACCAATCCATCACAACTTGGGATGAGTTGGCGGATAATTTTATTGCTAAATTTTTCTCACCCGGGCACATGGAGGCACTTCGAGATGAGATATTGGCCTTCCAGCAAGAACCCATGGAACCTTTGCATGAGATTTGGGAGTGGTATAGAATGATGGTGAAGGAATGCCCCAATAATGACATGACAGAGAATATGTTGTAACAAACTTTCTATCGGGGTGTCAATACTACAAATAAATGTATAGTGAATCAACTAGCTGGGGTAATTTTATGAAATTGATGTATGATAAAGCTTGTGTTGTTCTTCATGAGATGGCGGAGACGTCCTCCGCATGGAAAAGTAGAGCAATGTTCCTCAAGGTGACCCTACGATTATTCATTTGCATAAGGAATTACATGACCATGGGCAATCTATAGCGGAGTTGACAACTACTATGAACCAATTGGCTAAGGCACAGTTGCAACAAGTCCAAAATCCTCACCAAGTGAATGCCATGGAGGGTATTAATATGCTTGTCAACAAGATAAGGCAAAGAAGGCAACAAAACCAAGGGAATTCCGAGCAATTTGATAATGATTGTGATGGGTTTCAAAATGATGGCTATGATGAGAAAAATGAATAGGTACAATATGTGAAAAATTTTCAAGGCCAACGGGGCAACTCTTTAAACCAACAACAGTGGAGACCTCAAGGCAATTGGGGCAATCAACAACAAAATAATGGCAATTGGGGGAACAACAATCCAAACAACAACTGGGGTAATCAGAATAACAATCAAGGCAACCAAGGGAATTGGAATGGTAATAATAACAATTGGGGCAGCAATAACAATCAAGGTGGATGGAATAATGGGAACCAAGGAAATCAGGGGCAAGGCTTTTAAAGGCCCCCAATGTACCAACAACCGAACAATTCCACCCTATTTCCTTCTCAAGGTCCTAGTTCTTCGGGTAATGATATGGGTAGAATTGAAATGATGTTCGAACAAATGATAAAAAAGAATGCAGATTCAGATGCACAGTTGGCTTCCCACAATACCTCTATCCAAAACTTAGAGGTGCAATTAGGCCAAATCTCTCAGTCGTTGAATACTCGCCCGAAGGGTGCTCTACCAAGTGATAGGGTAGTGAACCCAAAGTATGGGAACAATCATGTCATGGCGGTTATGACAAGAAGTTGGAGAGGCGGTGATGTGAATGCCTCAAAACAAAAGCAAGTGATTGATGATGATGTTGAGTTGTAAGAAGATGAAGCTCCTTTGGTAGTTGAAGATGTGGTTGATGACAATATGAATAATAAAGTGAGGATTGATATTAATGAGGCCGAGGTGGAAACTCAAGATGCCGTGAACCCATCTAGGGAACACGTGATTGACATGCCAGAGTCGGTTGTGCCAGAAGCCAAGGCTCCTTAACCAAGGCTAACTCCACCTTATCCTCAAAGGCTGGCAAAGCAGAGAAATGATAATCAGTTCAAAAAGTTCATTGATATGATGAAGAGCTTGTCCATTAATTTGCCTTTAGTGGAGGCTCTTGAACAAATGCCGGGCTATGCAAAGTTCATGAAAGACTTGGTCATAAAGAAGCATTCTATGGATTGTGAAACTATAAAGATGACTCACTAAGTTAGTGGTATAGTTCATTCAATGACCCCGAAGCTAGAGGATCACGGTGCTTTCCCCATTCCTTGCACCATTGGGAGTGCGAATTTTGCCAAGGCTTTATGTGATCTAGGGGTGAGTATCAACTTGATGCCCTACTCAGTTTTTAAGACTTTGGGCATTGGGCCACCTAGACCAACTTCTATGAGATTACAAATGGTGGATAGATCAATGAAGCAACCTTTGGGTATTGTTGATGATGTGCTTGTCCGGGTGGAAAAATTTATCTTGCCAGCGGATTTTGTGATATTGGATTGCGAGGTGGACTATGAAGTCCCGATCATATTGGGGAGACCTTTCCTTGCTACGGGGAAGGCTCTAGTAGATGTGGAAGCAAGGGAACTCACTTTCAGGGTAGGTGATGAAAAGGTAGTATTCCATTTGTGCAAGTCAATGAAGTAGCTCAATTGTACTAAAGTGTGCTCGTTTGTGGATCTAGTCACGGCTCTGATAATTGATGATACAAGTGCTATGATTAATATGGAGGACCCGTTGGAGGACGTGTTGTTAAATTTGTATGTCAATAATGATGCAAGCAGAGTGGAGTGCGTGAATGCTTTACATGGAATGTGCTCTTATTCTTATGAGCCTAGGAAACTTTCTTTGGATCTTGAAAATAGAAAGACGCCTCCAAAAAAGCCTTCAATTGAGGAACCCCCGGTGTTGGAGTTGAATCCATTACCTCCATACCTCGGGTATGAATTCTTAGTCCCTAGTTCTACTTTACCAGTTATTCTTTCCTCGTGTCTTACTAACTTGCAGGTAGATACCACTTTGGCGGTGCTCAAAAAGAGAAAGAGGGTAATTGGATGGACTTTGGCCGACATTCGGGGAATAAGTCCCGCATTTTTCATGCACAAGATTATTTTGGAGGATGATGCACAACCCTCCTTGGAACATCAAAAGGAGGTTGAACGAATAAATGCAAGAAGTGGTGAAGAAAGAACTGATAAAATGGTTAGATGTCGGGGTTGTGTTCCCTATTTCCGATAGCTCATAGACTTCTCCGGTGCAATATGTGCCGAAGAAGGGTGGTATGACTGTGGTGAAAAATTACAACAATGAACTTATTCCCACATGGATAGTTACAGGATGGAGAGTATGCATGGACTACTGGAAGTTGAATAAGGTGACCCGCAAGGATTATTTCCCATTGCCATTCCTTGACCAAATGCTTGATCGCCTTACGAGGTGTGCCTTTTATTAGTTTTTGGATGGATACTCGGGATATAATCAAATCTTAATCGCTCCGAAAGATCAAAATAATACCACCTTTACTTGTCCATATGGCACCTTTGCTTTCACTCGGATGCCGTTCGGGTTGTGCAATGCTCCGGCGACATTCCAACGATGCATGATGGCTATTTTTACCGACATGGTGGACGTATTTTCGAGGTCTTTATGGATGATTTTAGTGTGGTTGGTGATTCATTTGAAGAGTGTTTGGGTAATTTGGATAGAGTTTTGGCCCTGTGTGAAGACACCAATCTTGTGCTAAATTAGGAAAACTGCCACTTCATGGTTGAATAGGGCATAGTGTTGGGCTACAAAATTTCAAAGCATGGGACTGAAGTTGATAACGCCAAGATAGAGGCGATTTCAAGGCTTCCTCCCCCTACTTCTATCAAAGGTGTGAGGAGTTTTCTTGGGCACGCGGGGTTTTATCGGAGGTTTATAAAAGATTTTTTGAAGGTGGTAAACCTCTTGTGCAAGATTCTAGAGAAGGATGCCAAGTTTGTGATCGATGAGGGATGTATGCAAGCATTTGAGATTCTAAAGCTTAAGTTGACCACTACCCCTATCATTACAGCACCAAATTGGAGTTTACCCTTCGAGCTCATGTGCGACGCAAGAGACGTTGCGCTTAGGGTTGTCTTGGGTCAAAAAGTTAACAAAATGTTTCATCCAGTGTACTACGTGAGCAAGACTATGAATGAGGCTCAAAGGAACTACACAGTTACCAAGAAAGAGTTGTTGGCCATAGTGTATGCAATGAAAAAGTTTTGGTTGTATCTTATGGGGGCCAAAGTCATAGTGCACACCAATTATGCCACCCTTAGGTACTTGATGACAAAGAAAGACTCAAAGGCAAGGTTGATGCGATGGGTGTTACTACTCCAAGAGTTTGATCTAGAAATTATGGACTGGAAAGTTAGTGAATACCAAGTTGCGGACCATTTGTCCTGCTTGGAGGAGGAAGGAAGGCCATGTGATGGCCTAGAGATCAATGATGCGTTTCCCGATGAGAAACTACTTTCTGTGTCAATGAGTGATATGCCATGATTTACAGACATTGCTAATTTCCTTGTGACTGGAATTATCCCACGCGAGCTCTTTTTTAACCAAAAGAAGAAGCTCTAACGGTATAGTCTGGACTTTTATTAGGACGAGCCATACTTGTTCAATATTTGCACCGACAGAGTGATCCGGAGGTGTGTACTTGAGGAGGAGCAATTTAGCATCCTAGAGGCTTGTCATTCCTCCCCCTATGATGGCCATCCTGGAGGGGCGAGGACGGATTCAAAAATTCTAAGTTGTGGTTTTTATTGGATAACCTCATTCAAAGATGCAAGTGATCTAGTAAAAAGATGTGATCAATGTCAATGAGCGGGCAGGATTTCCAAGAAAGATAGATGCCTCTACACACCATTCTCGAAGTTGATATATTTGATGTATGGGGTATCAATTTTATGGGCCCTTTTGTAAGCTCATGTGGAAACACCTACATTTTTATAGCGATTGATTATGTCTCAAAATGGGTTAAGGTCGTGTCCTTGCCCAACAATGAAGCTAGGAGTGTAGTGGCATTTCTGAAGAAGAGCATTTTCATAAGGTTTGGTACACCTCGGGCAATTATTAGTGATGGTGGATCGTATTTTTGTAATAGAGCTTTTGATGCCTTGCTTTCCAAGTATGGTGTTAACAACAAAGTCTATGCCTTATCATCCTTAAGAAAGTGGTTAGGTTGAAGTGTCCAATAGGGAGATCAAGAGCATTTTGTCCAAAACTTTCAACGCCAATAGGACTAATTTGTCTAAATAGTTAGATGATGCTTTATGGGCTTACCGGACCGCTTACAAGACCCCAATTAGTATGTCGCCGTACCGGTTGGTGTTTGGAAAATCATGTCATTTACCAGTGGAGATGGAGCATAAGGCCATGTGGGCCTTGAAGAAGTTGAATATTGAGTGGGATCTAGCTGCTAATCTTTGGGTGGAGCAACTTAATGAACTTGATGAATTTAAGTTCCTTGCCTACTCTAGTTCGTCCCTGTATAAGGATAAAATGTAATACCTTCATGAAAAATATACTCGGCGCAAGGAGTTCAAGGTGGGGGATTTTGTGCTCTTATCCAATTCTTGAATAAGGTTGTTCCCTGGAAAGCTGAAGTCAAAGTGGAGCGGACCATTTGAAGTAGTGTGTGTGACCCCGTTTGGTGCTATTGATTTAAAGAACAAAAATGGCGAAGTTTTTAAAGTGAAAGGGCACCGGGTCAAACATTATCTTGGGAAGATTGATGGCAGCCACGTGGTGGCACTTCTTCCTTTCAAATGATGTGATGGTAACTTGTGTCTTGTCGCGACGTTAAACCAGGCGCTTCTTGGGAGGCAACCCACGTGTTTTTCATTCTTGTTTTTATTTGATTTTCATTGTAGAGTAGGATTGATTTTGGGATAACTGGTTATGAGATGTTGCAGGATTTAGTTGATGCAGTGTAGGACATAATTGAAAAAATGCACAGGTCTCTGAAGTTTCCAGTGTGGCCGCACTACTATTTTGTGTGGGTCGTACTGGTGAGGGTAAAATATAGCCTCTTTGAAGTTTGCCAATGCGGCCGCACTACATTTTGTGCGGTCCGCACTAGACCTGTGCGGCCGCAGTCCATTTTGTGTGGACCGCAGAATGTTGCCTTCTCAAACTTGAACAAAATAGGGCAGTGCGGACCACAGTCCATTCTGTGTGGTCTACACTGGTTGGTGTACTGTGGTCCGCACTGGTTGGTGAGAATGGACCCCAGGGCCTTTCTACAAATAGACCCTGAAGGCCTCTTTTTACTCTTTTCGAAAATTTGAATCTCAAAGATTAAAATCATAGTTCATCACCCTCACTTGCTCGTAATTAATTGTTGGAACTTATTTGCTTCACTTCATCTCATTATTTGTTACCATAATCTTCCTTTTACCTATTTAATTTTGTTAATTTTCATTTTTCTTAGCTTTTAGTTCTTCTCCTTCCCGTGTTTTCTTAATTGCTAGGCTAGGTTAGTTTAAATTTTGATTCATGTGGACTTTGTTCATTTAATGAACTTGAAAATGATATAGGAACATTACTTAGGTGATCAATTGAGCTTAAAATCAAAAATCTGGAAATCTTAATTTAGTGCCAAAATTGGGCACTCAATGCAGACCGCAGTCAATTCTGTGTGGTCTGCGGTGCCCTTTTGCGGTCTGCAGTACCATTTTGTGTGGACCGCACTGATGAATTCTGAGAAGCTGAATGTTGGGTATTGCGGCCGCACTATATTTTGTGGGGTCCGCACTGCCAAGATATAGAGGATGGGTTTCTGAACCCCATACCTGTGTAGACCGTGATTGATTTTGTGTGGTCCGCGCTGGCCCTTGTGCTGCCGCACACCATTTTGTGCGGTCCGCACTGGGCAACTTCTGCAACGTGTCTGCACCCTGCTTCTGTAACATTGTTCTTAACTGATTACACTGATACTAACAAGCTGATTGAACTATAACTGTAGACAATGGTGAGACAACGAGGAAAAGGCTTAAAACAACCGGGCAGAGGTGAATCCTCCCTGGGAGGGAAGAAGAAAATGATCAAACTCACTCCCCAAGTCCAAGTAAACATTAAGAAAACAAGAAAGCTGATCAAAGCTGCTGACAGAGCTATTTCACATTTCTCAGGGAGTGAGTATGAGCCCTCCCAGGACGTTTCTTCAGACTCCGTGCCAGAATATGTTGAAGACTAGCTGGAGAGATTCAAGCTAAGAGACACACCTCCACCATCATCCACTGCCCAAGCACCAACACATGTGATTTCTGAGTCGTCTGAGGGCTTAGCAGCTGGTAGTAGGGAATACTCCACCTCTCCTACAACTTCTTTATCCGAAGAGGGTGGAGGAGGAGATTAGGAGGAAGTAGAGGGAGATGAGGCAGTGGCAGAAAAAGGAGAGCCAAGGGTTGGGAATGTTGATAGAACGAGGAAACAAGAGGTTTTGCGAGATAGATTCGTGTGTGAGGTGGCGTAATACAAATTTCGGGAGTGGTGACAGGTGAGAAAGTTGATCCCGGAGAGGAGCTTCATTGATAGAGACCTATTACCCCACAACCCCAACGTGCACAGATAGTTTAGGACTAGAGTGGGCTAGGAAAATTTTCTAGAAGAGTGTGTAGATGCCAATGAACACATGGTAAAGGAGTTTTATTGCAATCTAGCCCACATCAAAAAGGGCTCCAAAGTGACCAAGGTGCGGAATCTGAAGGTGTTATTTGAAGGGAAGTACCTCAATGAATACCTTGGCTTTAATGAGGAGGACGAGACCTTATACATAGAAAAGATGGCAATGGGTGAAGAGGTTTGTCCATGGTTGGCACAATACCTGGCAATTCCAGGTACCACCCCAGACTAGTTGACTGTTGGAGTTTGTATTCTAAGACGGAGTCTGAACTTTGAGGCACGGGGGTGGGAGACTTTTGTTTGCAGCCGGTTGGACCCTACCACTCATGAAAACTCCCTACCTCTCTATTGAGTTGTGTTGGTTGCTTCTATTATGGCGGGGTACTTCATAAATATGGGGAATATGATGTCCCAGATTATTACTACATTGGGTATGGAGCATGACCGGAACTATCCTTTCCCCAGCACCCTCACTATGTACTTCCGAGACTTGAAAGTGGACAAGAAGCCCTTCGATGTCAAAGTCAAAGAGAAGGCCCCTTTTTCCTAGTACAACATGTAGGGGGATGACAACCCCAAGAGCAAGAACTTCAAGGGTACAACAACTAATACAATTTTCCAGTCTGAAGAGCCAGTTGTGGTAGTGGCTCCTGCGGAGCCTACCTCTACTTCCACAGATGTCCCTCCCCATCCTTCAACATCCACAGCCACTACTTCCGGTCCATCCACATCAGCAGGCACAGAGATTCCATCTTCCCGGGCCCATCCTATTACTGCTCACCGACTGAGCCAAGCACTTCTTAGAATAAACAACTTCATACAGATTGCCTCATCCAAGTTGTCCTCACTTACCACTGTGGTAGAGGCTCAATCGGCACCTCCAGCTCCGCAGGTTCCATAGTCGATGGAGGATGCGCTCAAGGAGATACTTAACAACTAGAAGAAGATCGTCAACACTCAGGCAGAACTCTCCAAGGCAGTTGATTCACATAGCAAGCTCTCAAGGAGCTTGCTCAGGAGCACAAGAAGCTGAGGAAGACACGGGCCTCCAAAGAGTCCGTGAAGAAGTTGAGAGCAGATGTAGACAGACTGAAGGCAGATAACCTACCTTTAGATTTATTGCTACAGGACCCAGCCCCAGCAGTTTATCTAGCACCAGAGTAGTTTCAGAGGCCTCCCAAGAGGAGGAGGAGGATTCCTAGAGCCGATGATGCTATTATCCAGTTGGCGGACCCACTGGAGACTTCCTCCAATCAGCCACAGGATGTACCGGTTCCAGAGCCTGTCCAGGTCCAAGTCCCAGTAGCAATGCAGCAGGCCACATGGGACTAGTCTAAGGTTCCCGAGCACATAGACAACCCAGAGACCACACATGACCTTATGCAGACATACAGGCCTTAGGGAGTCTTCTATATCCTTTCCCTCTTATCTTTTGATGCTTTATTTAGACCAGTTGGCATTAGGGACAATGCCAGCTTTCATTTGAGGGGGTAAGTCCTACTATTTATTTGGATGATTGTATATATATTTGATACATTTTTGTGCTTTCTTTATCTTTTTATCTTTGGCTTGTATATAATTTTGATATTTCATTACATTTATCGCATTTTTATTTCACTTTGGGTCTGTATGTAAAGTTATATCACATTGCATATGTTCATCTCATCCATTGTATATTCAAATCCCCTCTTGTACATATTCACTCTATTTTCCACAAAATATTTTATTTTTAGCTTCTAATTAGTGATTTGTAGCTTTTCGTTTTTGAAGTTTGCAATAAGACTTTTCAAAGGTAGAGTGTTGTGTGAATCGGGTGGCTCTTCCCAATGGTGAATGGCGTGACAACCTTCTTAAGGTTTTAAGTCCCTTTTTTTTTTGTTTTTTATAGTAGTAGTTAAGGGTGCCTCAAGCAAAGCTTCACTTGGTCCTAGCACATTTGTGTTTGATCTTATGGTCAAAAACAAATTATTGTGTTTAGGATGGTGAAAATTGTGACCATGAGACTCTTCTGTTGGCCGATAATCATCAAGTGGTTTTTCAGGACCATTTTGCGCTAAAATCGTCTCTAAGTTCGTTATGGGCCCCCGACTCTAGGTCTTTATCAATCCCTTAGCTTGTGTGATGAGTAATTGAATTGCAAGTCCAAGTCTCGAGCTATTGGTATAGAACTTGCCCTCAATGTTTGTTGAGGCAAAATCATAAGTGAATTTTGACTTGAGACATGACTATAGGCTCTCCTTGGTCCAAATGATAGTTTCAACAATTCCATAGCCTACCATTGATAAGATCCATAGTTAACCCTTTTGAGCCTTAAACCTTTTTCTTTCAAGAATCATGATACAAGCCTATACCTGTTCTATAAGATACCCTCTCTTCACACCCAATATTTCCTTTAGCATATGGCAAAAGTATAAGTTTGGGGGGAGAGACGAGGATTGTAACAAAGTGGTAAAAAGGCGCAAAAATGAAGAAAAGGAAAGGCAACAAGTAAAAAAGCAAAAAGACAAAAAGAATATTCAATGTGAAAAATAATAAAAAGGAATTCAAGAAAAGCAAAGAATGAACAGTATGGAAACATGAAAAAGGAGAAAATGTGTGAAATGCCTAAGAAAGAGTGACAGTATATCTATCTAACCCTTTAGAAAGAAGTTAAAATGACTCAAAGAGTCAAGTGAATGGATGCCAAATGAATCAAAAGAAGTGCTTAAGGGAAGATGGAACCCACTTAGACCAAAACATTCCTTACCCTGAACTAAAAGCCTTCACAATGTCTCCATAAAAGCCCTATATAATCTTGAGTTGAATGAAGCTTACCACGTAAGGGGCAAGCATATGGTACCTAGAGCCGGACTTGTGACTTTTCTTTGAGAGAGATGAGTGAATTTCCATTAACCTTGTTTTGTGTGCCACTATTCTAAAGGTGAGGTTTGCTTAGGGTGAATTAAAGAGGTATGAGTTTGAGTTCCACGATGACCAAAGTAGTTGAAAGAGTTCTTTGATGTGTTGAGTCAACTCTTGATGCACTTGTGTCGAACTTGAACAATGGTTTTTCAAAGAGTAAATGTTGTTAAATATTCATTTGTATTGAGCGCAATTGTTAGTCCCAGTTGATACTACTTGAGGTTGCTTTAGGACAGCTAAAAAAATCTTAGATTTTGCCTTAAGAGGTGGGTATTATTTTGTTTGCTTGAGGGGAGTTGATAACTAAGGATTTTGATGCATTTTATACTCCTTGTCGCTTATTCTTTGAATATTAATTCATACAAAATTATCCCAAAAAAGCTCACAAATTGTCCTTCATTGCAGATTTGATCAACAAAGTGACAAGATGTCAAAGATCGGCTCAAAAGGAGTGAAACTTGCACAAGTTACAAAGGCAAGGCAATCTCAAGCAAAGCAGGCCCCGACCGCACTACACTTTGTGCGGTCCGCACTGGGAGATTCAGAGAGCTGTTATTGCAAGCGTTGAGGTAGTGCGGTCGTACTAGGTTTTGTGTGGTCCGTACTAAGGTAATGCGGCCGCACTACCATTCTGTGCGGTCCACAGAGCCAAGGACCAAAGAAGATGAAGAATGAAGTTGTAAAGCCTGTGCAGACCGCACTAGAAGCCTTTGCGGCCGCAGTCCATTCAGTGCAGTCTGCGGAGCCCAAGTTCAGAGAGTAAGAATTTTGAAGTCAAGAGCCCAGTGCAGACCGCGGTTCATTTTGTGCGATCCGTACTAACCCCCGCAGAGACAATTTTATCTAGGTTTTTCACCTTAGTATAAATAGATTCTTTTTCCATTTTTAAGGTATCAGATATTGTATTACATAAGCTGCGCTCGTGGGTTGATTTTTCTTAGCCATTTTGGGCACTTTTACTTACTTTTCGTCATTGAATCTCTATATTTAGATTAGCAATTAATTAATACGTGTTTATCTTCTTCTATTTATTGTTATTTTTTCTTTGAATATGAGTATCTAGACCCCATAGATATGGTTGTGGCTCAACCCTAGTGCGGTTAATTGATGGGTCTTGCATTTAGGGCTAAATTGACTATGTTGTTTGGTATTTGGGTCAATCTCATGGTTAAATTGCTGAATTAGTGGTTGCAAACACTAGTTTATGTTTAGTTGACTAGGGTTCTTCTTGAGAAAGAGAGCCTAAATCTGCGAAATTGATCCAACAAGGAATTGGGGTATACTCAAGAGATTGATAGCAAAATTAAAGGGTTAAACCTCGAGAGAGTATTACCCGACTTGCACCCTAGTTGCTTGTGCAAATTTTCATACCCAATTGATCTTGAGAGAGTCAATTGGGAAAAATCACTTGAACCACCGAGAGGTGTAGAATGGGTAAATTAGTGCAGCGGTTATATCATATTCCCCAAATATGTCAAAGATGCCTTAGACTCAGTACTCGTCAATTGACTACCAGGCAAAAATCACTACCCTAGTGCCCTTTAAATCATTAGATACAACTTGCAATATTTAACTCTGAATTTAATTTACAATTTGTAGTTTGTTAAAAGTAAAATTATAAAGAAAAACCCAAAAATGCTGAGAAGTGTTATTAAGATCGCATACTCAATCCTAAACTAAATAGATACTCGATTCTCATTCTAGCTCTCTGTGGATATAGATCCCGACCCAAAATCAGGTAAAAGCTAGTGCGACCCTCTCTTGGTACTTATTAGTAGTGCGGAGTTGGCAGCGAGCAAGGGGCCCCTTACGGTCCAAGCGCAATAATAGTCCATCTCGTGGCATAATCAAACAGGCTTTTGGCTTCATATCAAGCTACCTTGCGGCATAAAACTTAGGCCCTCGGCCTCATAATCATAAATCAGTACAACACTGCTGCGACACATAGCCCAATCCCATAATAATCCTCACAATACAGGCCATTGGCCCTACTCAGTTAGAAATCTCTAAAAATTACTCGGGCACAGTAAAATATGACGCTCATCTCAAAATATCATTTAAGATGTCAAAATAGATTAAACATGGCTGAGATAAAAACAGTAGAATATAGCATGACTGAGTACAAGTATAAAGTCAAAACAATGAGGAATAGTAGTAAAAATCCCCTAAGGATCCAAAACAGTTGGCACGAGGCTCAAATATGGCATTTAACCAAAAACATGATAATAGCAAATAGTTTTCCATCAAATACACAGTAAAACAGTCATCCGAGACAGACTAAGTCACAATCCCCAATAGTGCACGACCCCGTGCTCGTCATTTAGCGTGTGCGTCACCTCAAATAGCACAACGATGTGTAATTCAGGGTTTCATACCCTCAGGACGAAATTTACAATCATAACACACCTCAATCTGGTCCAAACTCTAGCTCGCGATGCCTTTGCCTCTCGAATCGGCATCTGGATGCTCCAAATCTAGCCAAAATTAGTATATAACCATCAAAATATGCTAAGCAAACAAAGCCCACTCAAAAATTAATCAAAATACCACACAAATCTCGAAATTAACCAAACCCGACACCCGAGCCCACATCTCAGAATTCAATAAAATTTACATCAATAAACTCCTTATCTCCCCATGAGTTCATACATATAAAAACTACTAAAATCCGACCAGAAATGATACCTCAAACCCTTGCTCAAAGGTCTCCAATCTCAAGCCCTAGTTTCCCAAATTTTAACCCTTAATTTCCATTAATTTCAAGCCAAATCAATGAAATAACACCATAGAAATTAGTTTAGGGTCCAAAAGTGTTACCTCTATGAAATCCCTTAAAATCCTTCTTCAAATAGCTACCTCAAGCTCAAACCCGTATGAAAATGGTGAAGAATAACTCAAAAATCACGAAGGAAATCTTTTATAATATCTGACCCAGGATATTCGCACATGCTGTCCATACACCGCAACTACGGCCAAAGCATCGCATCTGTGATAAGATACGCGCACCTGCGCTATCACAAGTGCGCTCACCTAGCTGCTTTTGCAGTTCCAGTCCCTCATGGCCCATTGCGCTTCCACAACTTGTTTTTGGCATCTGCAAGGGTCGCACCTGCAGCCTCCCAACCGCAGATGCGGTTATGACAATAGCCTAAAACTTCAGTTGCAAACTCCCAACTCCTAGCTTTCCGTCAACCATCCGAAATTACCCCGAGGCCGCCGGGACCCCAACCAAAAGCAAAAACAAGTCATATACTACTATCCAAACTTATACAAATCTTCGAAATACCTCAAAACACATCGAGTCAACCAAAACACATCGGATTCAAGCCTAAGGTTCCAAAAATCTTCTGAATTATGCTTTTGGTCAAAAAGACTATCGAACCACGTCCGAATGACCTGAGATTTTGCATACACATCCCAAATGACATAGCGGACCTACTGCAACTTCTAGAATTCCATTTCGACCCCGATATCAAAATTTTCACTATCTACCAGAAAATGCCAAAATTTTAATTTTGCCAATTCAAGCCTAAATCTACCACGGACCTCCAAATTACATTTTGATCACGCTCCAAGTCCCAAATCACCTAACAGAGCTAGCCAAGTCATAAAAATCCAAATTTGAGATCAAATACTAAAAAGTCAAGACTGAGCCAAACCTTTCAAATTTAAAGCTTCAAGCTGAGAATCATCCTTCTATATCTATTTTGATTAACTTGAAAACCAAAATTGATGATTTACATAAGTGGCAATACCTAACATGGAGCTAGTCATGCCCGAGAACTGGCGAGCGAAGTGCAAAAGCTCAAAACGACCGGTCAGGTCGTTACACTTAGGTCATTCAATGGTCGATTATATTTTACATGAACACATAGTTGGTCGCCTATTAGGATTTGATAGTTGAACCATATCCTAGGGTGACCCAGAGCTATAAGGACAGAAGGAATTACTACATTATTCTTCTACTGGTTCTTAAGAGTAAATTGTATACTATAATCTATCCAGTCATTAAGGAGTGTTGCTAGATGCCACCCTTGATTAGCATATTGATGTGATTAATTTACTACGGTTTAGTATTGAACCTATGGGGTCGCACACTAACGAGTGTTCTGATCTTTGCTAAAGGATTAATTATTTTATATATTGGTATTTAAATTAAAGAATTTAATTAGCAAACAAATTTAGTTATTTGTCCAAATGAAATATTATTATATTCTTTGCTAGCACAGAGGATATAATTAATATTGTGAACAAGAAGTTTACAAGTTCGAATAGAAAATTAAATTATATATCATGGCTGAAATATATATATAATTAATATCTCTTGGTAGTAAAGATATGTGCATTGACTGTAAGGTCATCCCAAGTGAGCACCTCACGACTCTACATAGGCTCCTAGTTATGGACCTAGAGATCAAGATGAGTAGGAGGAAGAGAGGGGTGGTGCATGAAACCTACGATCAAGTGGGGTAACTTGACCAAGGACAAAGCTCATGAGTTAGTGGAGAAGTTGTTGGCTATGAAGGCCTGGATGAGTAGGTGACGCGTCTAGTATGTGGTTCACGACTGCGGATTATATTAGGGTAGCTGCTGGAGAGGCCTTAGGGGTCATGAAAGGCTCTCCTGGGTGTTATAAAGGGGACTGGTGGTGGAATGAAGAGGTTCAAGGTAAAGCGGAAGCTAAGAAAGTTTCATTTGAAGCTAGTAGAGAGTACAAACGAGGAGGAAAAAAGGGGAGTGTTATAGAAAGGCTAAGAAAGAGGCGAAGTTAGCAGTTATGACGGCTAAGAATGCGACATTTGCTCGTTTGTACGAATAGCTCGAGGGCAAAGGAGGGGACAAGAGGTTGTAGCAGTTGGCCAAGGTGAGAGAGAGAGGAAAGCCTACGACTTAGACCGAGTCAAGTGCATCAAGGACGAGGATGGAAAAGTGTTGATGGAGGAGGCACTTATTAGGGTAAGATGGCAGACATACTTCCATAAACTTTTGAATTAGGAGGGGGATAGACGCATTGTGCTAGGTGAGTTGGAGCACCCTGAGAGTCGGCAGGATTTTGGGTACTGTAGGCGGATTACGGTAGATGAGGTGAAAGGGGCGATGCGTAAGATATGCAAGGGAAAAGCGATGGGGCCAGACAAAATTCTGGTGGAATTTTGGAAGTGCGCGGGGCGGGCAGGCTTGGAGTGAATCACTAGGATGTTTAATATTATTTTTAAGATAAAGAAGATGCCCGAAGAATGGAAGTGGAGTACGATGGTTCCATTTTACAAGAACAAGGGTAATATCCAAAATTACAATAATTATAGGGGTATCAAGCTGTTGAGTCACAGTATGAAGGTTTGAGCAAGGGTAGTGGAGGCTAGGGTGAGGAGGTGCATGTCTATTTTCGAGAATCAGTTTGGATTCAGGCCGGGGCGTTTCGACTACGGAAGCGATTCATCTAGTAAGGAGATTAGTGGAGCAGTACAGGGAGAGGAAGAAGGATTTGCATATGGTGTTTACTGTCCTTGAGAAAGCATACAACAAAGTTCCGAGGGAGATCTTGTGGAGGTCTTTAGAGATTAGCAGTGTTCCGGTAGCGTACATTAGTGCGATTAAGGATATATATAGGGATGCTAAGAATCGGGTGAGGACTAGAGGTGGTGACTCGGAGCATTTTCCTGTGGTAATGGGGTTGCACCAGGGATCGGCTCTTAGCCCATTTTTATTTGCCTTGGCATGGATGTATTGTCGTGTCACATCCAAGAAGAGGTGTCTTGGTGCATGCTATTTATCTATGATATAGTGTTGATTAACGATACACGTAGTGGAGTTAACGCGAGGTTGGAGGTTTTGAGACAAACCTTGGAGTTAAAGGTTTCAAACTGAGTAGAACCAAGACAGAATACTTAGAGTGAAAGTTCAATGACGAGACCCATTATGCAGACGTAGAGGTTAAGCTTGATGCTCAAGTTATCCCCAAGAGAGCGAGTTTTAAGTATCTCGGGTCTATTATCCAGGGTAACGGGGAGATTGATAAAGATGTAGCGCATCACATTGGAGTGGAATAGATAAAGTGGAGCTCTCTTTCGGTATTTTGTGTGATAGGAATGTGCCTCTACGACTTAATAGTAAGTTTTATCCAGTGGTGGTTCGACCGACTATGCTGTTTGTGGCTGAGTGTTGGCCAGTCAAGAACTCCCACGTGCAAAGATGAGAGTAGCAGAGATAAAGATATTGAGATGGATGTATGGGTATACCAGGAGAGATAGGATTAGGAATGAAGTTATCCGGGATAGAGTGGGAGTAGCCTCCGTGGAGGACAAGATGCGGGAGTCGAGGTTGAGATGGTTCAGACATGTTAAGAGAAGAAGCATGGATGCGCCTGTTAGAAGGTGTGAGAGGTTGGCCATGGAGAGTTTGAGAAGAGGTCGTAGTAGGCCTAAAAAGTATTGGGGAGAGGTGATTAGGCAGGACATGGAGATGCTTCAGCTCACTAAGGACATGATCCTCGATAGGAGAGTGTGGAGGTCGAGGATTAAGGTAGAAGGTTAGTAGGTAGTCTATAGTTGTTCACTGATAATCTTAGTAGTATGCATGTCCTTCATATTCTTAGATTTTTATTATGTTATGTGGTTTTGTTTGCCTCGGGTATTGTATTCCCTGTTGCTATTATTAGGTAACACTTACCTTTATCTCTTCCTTTTCTTTTATCTTCCATCTTTCTTCCTTCCTTGCGTTCCTCTTCTTCTTGCCCTTCCCGAGCCGAGGATCTATTGGAAAAGTCTCTCTATCTGCATTAGGTAGGGGTAAGGCCAGCGTATAGACTATCCTCCCCAGACTCCACTTGTTAGGATCGGACTGAGTTTGTTGTTCTTGTTATTTATATAAGAGTGTAAAGATGACATTAATATAAAAGGTTTATAAGTTAGAATCCAAATTTGAATTGGATAAGTTACGTGTAAAGTCCACAAAAGGACTTGTCGGCATTTTCATACCAATTGGAATGGAATTAATAGTTACAATAGGGAAATATTATATTAATATGAAATGTTTATAAATAAGAGAATCCAACTTTGAGTTGGAGGAATCGCGTGAAGGATTCGACGGTCACGTTTCCATTGAGACGTGATTTTCCAATTTTTTTTTTTTAATAAAATTCCATGAAGTTTATTTTTGAAAATTTATTTTTTTACCCTATGTAAATTATTACCTCAACCTAATATGAAAACGGCCTGTAGATGAATAAAGGGTGAGGAGAAAATTTGCATTGTTATTCTTGAAAAAAAATACTTTGTAAAAGTGAGTGCAATACAAAGCCAAGAGAGAAAATACAATTACAAGAAAAGTGTTCCTTGTTCTTCTTATTTGGGTTGAGATTTTTGAGAAAAATTTCAGCACAAGTTTTTCGATCAATTTGTTCCCATGTTTCATTGATCAAAGGGTTGATAACAAGGATTTGTCTCGGTGTGGATACGCATAGAGTCTTCGCATTATCGAAGAAGATCCGATCTTTTGACTTATAAATAAATTTTAATTAAAGACGAAAAATTATTCCTAGGATTGTTATTATCTTCTGCTGCATATTACGAACATCTATATGCAATCCTTCGCTAAGGTCTAAGGAATCTTTCGGTCCCTATTATAATATATGATCTAACATATTTAATGTTTATATTTATAAAGTTTTAAATGTAAGTTTACTTGAAAAAAATAATAGAACTGATGCCTGAATTAAAACGAAAAAAAAAAAAGAAGGAATAATTTCTCTCTCGTATTCTTATTTCGTGTGTGCCAAAAAGCACATTTTAATGGCTGACAAGTAGTAATATGTAAAGAATAGTCGTGAAATTTTAAACTGTAGTAGTGAATTCTATTTACAATAGTGCTAACGTTTAGAATGTACATAGAGTAAAAGAGCAATGACATTTATTTATAACTGGGAAAACAAACAAACAAACAATAAATGTACTAGAAATGTTGGTTATATGCATGAGACACGGTTTGGTAGTTGGTTCCAAGAACAGAGGGCCAGTAATTTCCTTATCACTCCAAATCCGATTATTAATGGTGGATATGATTCCTAAACAAATTTTACAGCTTGTCCATTCACTTAGTTATAAGGACCCCCGTTTGTTTCGAGCATAGTAGTTAATTAGGTAATTTAAGAGAAAACTTCTCCATATTTTCTTATTGTCCCTGCCATTTTTATTGTCACTGGTAAATTATTACACTTTTCTTTTGTTTTTCACCCTATCAATTCCATCTTGCTTACCCAAAACTCCACCACCTATGTGAACTCACTAATGTGAGCTCCCCATAGTTAGTTCTACGTCTCGATAAAGGAGAAAAGTTACGGTAGGTTGTTATATTATTATACATTTTCACTGGATAAATTACTTTCCAATATTAAAATAAAATAGGCTCGAATGGAGCAAAATATGTAGAGGATCTATATTACCGACTAAAACTAGTTTGAGATAGAGGTGCATTTGTTTGATTGAATTGATGCATGCCCATGAAAGACCTTTATTTCTTATGTGTTGGTGTTATGGGCTATGGATGTTTATCTTTTCAATTGAATTTTGCTATTTCTAGCATTTCATGGTGTAAGGTTTCTTGATATATGATCACATTGTCTTGAATTTATTGTGTATCTTTTCCATTTATTGCTCTTTCGCTTCAATCTTGTTTAGCTTTTTTATTTACTCATTTCAACGAATCTCAACCGAATGAAAATATTTTATTTATAAATATCTGAAAACTCTTTGCAATTTTTTATTTCCTCCACGTAACCTCACACATAAAATAAGCTGCTAATATAACTATTTATAATAGTATAAAAGCTAGAAACAGTAAAGCCTATTCCTATACTTATTCTAACTGCAAATCCTATTTAGACATGAATTAAATAAACCAAATGATAAATAACTAATTTTCCTCTACAATTTTGAATTACTTTTCCAACATCAACTATTGTCTGATCGAAAGCTCCACTATTCTGAATAGTGAAAAAGACTTTTTGAAATTCGATCAAATCGATCGAGAATCTCATCATATGTTAGGTGGGCCAACCGACGGACCGAGTTGGGCTGGGCGTCCATGTCATAGAACCTTTCTCGAATATGCATGAAATCTTTGTTTCAAATTACAAGTTTTGTTTCTGCTGGTGCTTCGAAATTTATTCTTCTATGTTTGTTTTAATAGGTGTAGGCATTCAGCAAGAGAGTAAATTCTATAAATTGTCACAAATTTTATTGACCTGCAATCATGAGTGGCAAAATGTCAGGACCTCTTGAACGACCAGTCAGGCCAAGTAAGTTCTATTTCCCCCTTATTAAACTTGAATCAGAGGCTGAAATCTCCCTTTTTATTATCTCTAAATGTAGTTGATCCAGAATATTTACATGAAGCTATAGTTTAAAACTCACTCTACAATTGATGAAAATTTATATCTTGGTTTTAGAATATATCAAATCACCAACATCTTTGCTATATAAGACCGCCTGCAGGGAGGCCGAAATATGTTGTATTAAAGTATTGATCGATTAGTAACATGGTAATTGCCCCTGCTGGTACCGGAAGTGATAATAAATGTGGGAAGACACGAGTCACGAAAAATCCAATGAAAAACACAATCGCTTCTACGCCTTTTTATCATTCGGATGTGTGAAATCTACTTTAATACAACATATTTTGACAAGAGTGGGTTGCCCTAGTTGTAAGCACCCTCCGCTTTCAACTAGAGGTTGTGTGTTCGACTCACCCTAAGAAAAGGAGGGGAGGGATGCCCGAGGGTCTATCAGAAACAACCTCTTTATCCCCAGGATAGGGGTAAGGTCTGCTTAAACAATATCATTATACTGTGTTGTCGTTGTTGTTGTATATGTGAAATCTACGTCCTACACATCCGTTTTCTAATTTTACAGGTATGGAAAATATTGATATTGAAAATACTGAGGAGGAGAGGAAGCCAAGGCTTGGGTCATTCAAGAAAAAGGCACTTAATGCCTCCAACAAATTCAGACAGTCTCTTAAGAAAACTGGCCGGAGAAACAGTAGAGTCATGTCTGTTGTCTTCGAGGATGAGCATGACGCGGAGGAATCAAAGGCAGTTGATGCCTTCCGCCAAGCACTTATCCTCGAGGAATTACTTCCTGCTAAACATGATGATTATCATATGATGCTAAGGTAACAAAAGTCTTTGCCTTCTATAATCATGGTTACAATTTCATGATGCTTAGTGATTTTTCTTAGTACAATGTTTGATGACAAGTATTTGTGTTTCTACATTTTGAATGATGATACAGGTTTTTGAAGGCCAGAAGATTTGATTTAGAGAAAACAAAGCAGATGTGGTCTGATATGCTTAATTGGAGGAAGGAATTTGGTGCAGACACTATCATGGAGGTACTTTTGAAAACGCCATATCGTGTTTGACAGGGAAAAAAACACAATTCTAAAGATTTAAGGTCTAATTCACCTTTTGTAACATCTTTCGTAGGACTTTGAGTTCAAGGAAAAGGAGGAAGTCGTCAAGTACTATCCTCAAGGGCATCACGGAGTTGATAAAGATGGAAGACCAGTATATATCGAAAGAATTGGTCAAGTCGATTCTACAAAGCTCTTGCAAGTCACAACAATGGACCGTTATCTCAAGTACCACGTGCAAGAGTTCGAGAGAACTTTCAACGACAAATTGCCAGCTTGCTCTATTGCAGCAAAAAAACATATTGATACAAGCACAACTATTTTGGATGTACAAGGAGTGGTACGTTGAGATTATAACGCTTTTAAAATAAAGTGAGAATATCTGTCTGCTTTGCCTTAGAATGTGATTGCTGCAATTGTTTGTTTCCAATGATTTCTTCGTAAGAAGTAAAGAATTTATATATATCATGCCTCAGGGACTTAAGAATTTCAATAAATCAGCAAGGGATCTCCTTCAATGCATCCAAGGTGTTGATGGTAACAATTATCCTGAGGTACTTGTTTCTTGCTGCCATTAGTTTATTTTGAGAAATTATTTTACGTTCCTGTCGCTTACTTGAATATTTTATTCACTGTTTAGAGCTTGTGTCGTATGTATATCATCAATGCTGGTTCTGGATTCAGGCTTTTATGGAACTCTGTCAAGTCATTCCTTGACCCCAAGACGACTGCAAAGATCAACGTAAGCCCACATTCATCTTTGCATCTTAAATGGACTGCCTCAGTCATTTTCATTGGAATAACAAATTCATGGCTCGTTTCTTTTAGGTTCTTGGTAACAAGTACCAGAGCAAATTGCTTGAAATAATTGATGCCAGGTAAATACAGGTGAATTTAAATATTCTCTTCCGCTTTCCTCACCATGAAACATACCTCCAGCTAAATGTCCCGAGGATATGTGACTTTGATTCTAGTCCAAAAATAATACGAGACAACGACTTTATCTATTTGATAGAACCTAAAACGACTTGTTTGTCACTACCTTGTCTCAGTGAACTTCCAGAATTTTTAGGTGGTACATGTACTTGTGCCGAAAAAGGAGGATGTATGCTTTCTGATAAAGGCCCGTGGAATGATCCAGAAATAATGAAGGTTAATTTCATCTGTAGTTTCGAAGTTTTCGTGTTCAATACCTTTAAACCTTGTAATATTTCTGAATTACCTTTTTCAATAGACACACCTAAGATGTGATTAATTTGATGACAGATGGTTCACAGTGGCATGCATAAATGCACAAAGAAAAGTGCCAGTCCAACAGTTGATGAGAAAACAATTTCCGAGGATGGCAATGCCAATCCGAAGGTGGCTCTCAGTGTTTTGTATTCTTCATAAAGCAATGAAGTGATCAAATAAATCGGATCAGCAATAACTTTTGTTGATGTTGCAGGAAGCCAAGAAGAGCAATTCCATTAAAATGCGAACTGCCTCTTCCAAAGTCCAAAGGGATCATGCATCTCATATGCAGCTCTCCACCGTCCATGAGGAAGTAAGTTTCTTCTTCATCCATCAAATATCAGAATGCACCAAATTTTATACTTCAATTTTTCATGAAATAAACTTATGCTTCGCTAACATGTGTATCGAAGAAGTTTGAGAGAAATAAAATGGATTTTCTTTATTCTATCAGTATGTCCCAAATAGAATAAAATGGAAATGTATTTGTAGGTTGAAGTAAAGAAAAACCACCCTAGTACATATAAGTACATCCCTGTGGTGGATAAAGCAATTGATGCAACTATGCCTAAAGCTACAAAAGGCGACAACTATGCCATTGCAAAAGGTACAGAGTTATTCTCTTATTGTACATCAGATGTTCAATTGAAAAGATGCTTTTGCTTTCAATATCCTGGTTCATTTTGTAGTATTAGCTTTTACTTGGCCTGTTTTCAGCTTCAGATTTCTTACCCATGCACGATATTTCTAAGTCACCCGAAGGATTTAGCAACCACCTTTTCACTGGAGTGATGACATTCGTGATGGGGGTCGTGACAATGGTCCGAATGACACGCAATATGCCAAGAAAGCTTACGGATTCGACCCTCTTGTCAGGTTCCCTAAAGGCCGTTGACATGGTTAAACCACAAGCTCAAGAACATCGGTTGAATGGACCTGCCATCTCGAATAATGAGTACTTCAGCATGATGAAACGGATGGGAGAGCTCGAGGAGAAGGTCATTACTCTTAGCAACAAGCCTAGTGCCTTACCACCTGAGAAAGAAGAAATGCTCAACAATGTCATGAGTCATGTTGATAAATTGGAACAAGAGCTTTGTGCAACCAAGATGGTATTATCTTTTTCTCTTGATCAATCAATTCAGTTGTTTCACATGACATTAATTTATCGACTTCTCATATTTTTATTGGCAGGCACTCGAGAAAGCTCTTGCGCGTCAAGAGGAGCTCTTAGCCTACATTGAGAAGAAGAAGAAAAAGAAGAACTTCTTTGGTTTCTAAGCGCTGAAGCCACAACAAGAAATGCTGCTTGAATGACACGCCACGCTTATTAAGTTCACCATGTTAACTTTAATGTAAGCTTATTGTAAATGATCTGATAGAGGCTTTGCTCTAGTCCTCTTCGGCGAGATTCGCATTCTCCAGCAACTTCTTTGTGAGCTCTAATAGTAATATACTCTGTATATTACACATTCAGTGGCTTGCATTTTTGGTTCTTAGTTTTCTGTATATAAGGATAATAGCAGTTTGCATTAGTTATAATTGTTGCCTTGCAAAAATAGAGCTTCTTTTGTTGTTTAAGATAGTCTCCATCTTGCTTCTTGTGTGTCAAAGATATTTAGTTTCTTTTTAATCCATCTTGTACTTCCTTTTCTTTGATTACATGGAGAATGAATATAAACTTGCTATAGTAGGTTAAATTATACAATCATGTCACTCAAAAAATAATTTCATGCAAATAACTCCATTTAATAACCATAGATTGATTAACCTACACAACAAATGGTAAGTAACTTGATATAACAAGTTAAATTATATTAATGATAAAAAATATTTAAACGGAGCATATAACTTAAATCCTATAAATTTGTAATTTGCAATGATAGTAGTATTTGGACCAGTTTGCCCGAAATTCAACTAATTTGTGAGGCAGCCTGCTACAACTCACAAGCACAAGTGACGGGCTAAAGTGAACAATGGAGGTACCAACTACGACAATTGCATAAAAAGAAAGGATAGGGGCCATACTACACCCTTTGTGCACGAGACAGCAATGACAGGATATGACCAATCGGGGTTTGTTACATCCAATACCATGAGCCTAGTGTTAGGACCTGACTCTTTGTCATCAGGCGTGGCACGGCTGTGGCAAGGATTTGGGCGTGATGGCCTTGTCATTGGCCTATGTGCGGGCAAAACGATCATGCGGGCGACGGGCTGTTGTGGTCAAGTATTGGCCAAGGCCTTGGCATGGGCAAGGCGGGCGTGGCAAAGGCTTGACAAGGCAGCATGGGCAAAGTTAGGGCGGCATGGCACGGCATGCGCACCAAAATCAGTGGCATGACACTTTTGGGTTGTGGCAGCTATATGCGGGCTAAGCGAAGGCGGAAATGCGGGATGATGGAAATGGCTTTCAATAGCAAAGGCAAAGCTATGTGAAGGAAAATACAAGCAATGGCACGAGGGAAATGAAGGTTGGCACGGACAAGGCAAAAACAGGGCCAAGGCAGTGCATGGGCGGCAGCGGCGTCGGGCGTGTGCGGCAGAATTGTGGCAGCGGGTTGCGGGCAAGACATTGGCATGGGGCAATGTCAAATTGAGCTAAGGCTTGGCTCAAAGCAAGCCTTGGGCGAAATTCAGCTGGCCAAGGAAAAATGGCACATGCAATGCACATGGAAAGCAGTTGGCGGTTACCTTGTTTTTAGCCGTGATCTCCCATGATCTACCATGATCTCCCATGATCAGATTATGCTTGTATTTTATCCCATTTCGTGATTATTGTGTCCTAAGTAGTTGGGGATGTCAACTACATGTTAGGAACAAGATATAAGCTTAGTTAGACAAGTGGCAAAGCTGTAGACAACATGTGTCATGTGCTGCCATGTTTAAGGGCTGCCTATATTTTATAAATAGGGCCTTTAACTTAGGCAGAAGTATGTGGGGAATTTCGTGTGAAATTCTAAGTGGGAAACAAGAGCGAAACGTGAGGGTTTCTAAGTGTTTCAAAAAGGGGCTAAGGTTTGGCTTGGGCAGATCTTAGTGTTGGCCAAGAACGACTTGTGTTCTTGCCAAAAGTGGGCTGTGAGCGGACTGTGTTCATAGCGAGTGAGGGTCCTTTGTATATTTTCAAAATTAATGCAAAGGTTGGGAATTTTTCCGTAGTTGCTTTGTGTTCTTATTATTTGCTGCCTAAATTTCGTTTTAAGCCAAACTTGCTGAAAATTGGCAAAGTGTTTCGGAAAGGCTGAGTCAAGCGGGGGACTTGACTGCCGCGCGGGTGTGACTTTGGGCTGACCAAAAACTCCCCCGTGACACCTAGCTAGAAGGGTACAGGTGCCAATGGACCCCTTGGAATTGACCGAATCAAAGCCGGTAAGCATTTTGTAATTATTCCAGCTCTCGGTCTTTGCAACAGTTGCATTCTTGATCACGCCCAAGTATATCCTCTAAATAGGATTCTGCGGACGTTGTAAATAAAACCCGAGTATTACGCCCAAGGTCGAATCCACAGAAAGTCAACCTAACAACTGCTACCTTTAGACCCACTCAATTCTTTAGAACCAGCTTCCAAATACTTTTGAATCACTGTTGAGGTTTCTTTATAAACTAAAATTGTAGAAAAATAACAATCTATAACTAAATAACTAAGGTTGTAGACAAATATGAGAAAAAAGCTAAGGTAATGACTTTCCCAATTAATGGAATCCCTTTTGTTTATGCTTCATACAAATTTACCGACTCACTTTATTAATCATGAACACTCAACTCACCGTAACTCTCTCCCGAGCAATCACAGCAATATACTACTGCACTCTCCCGAGCTACACTAGCTAGCTTTAATTAGCACAGTTCACTTAAGATCACACCCAAGACTTCGTTATTCCTAATAGATTCCTCTTATTCTTTAGGATTGGTGTTATTCAACAACTACCTAAATATGCACTCTTTTCCAAGTTATGCACACTAAATAGGCACAGTTAATTGAGGATCCTGTCAATTAACAACAACAAGAACATAGTTGAATAAATAAAGATTAAAACTCGCAAATTTGCATTAACATAAACAAGAAGTTCATCCCCCAATAGGTTCCATCAAGACCTTAGACAAAGACATTAGCTACTCATAACTATGGAGAAATAAACTAGAATAGAATTCATCATCAAAAACAAAAAGAAAAGAAGAAAAATGTTGGGAAAGATCCCTCACAATAGTTTTTCCTTCCAAGATAACCTAACAATCACTACTTTCCTCCTTTGGGCGAAGTTTTTAGTTTAAATAGGGTTTAGGTCTTAAAAATCTCGTTTTTACACTTCAGTCCCTCAACTTTACGGCGCCTGCCGCGGTTCTGCCTCGGTCGCGGTAGAACCGCGGCCAAACCACCCTTCTGAATCTCAAAACTTCAGCAGCCCTCACCCACCACGGTTCTGCCGCGGTCGCGGTAGAACCGCGGCAGAACAGTATCTCTGATTCTTCAGGGCTGTTCAGGCGTGGTTTCCATGGAATTTTGCATATATGGCCTTTTTCTTCTATTTTTGACTCCAAAATTGCTCCTTAGCCTTCCTTAACCATTTTGTACCTACAAAATTCATGAAAAACACTAATAAGAGCATTTTTTCATCATATATATTATCAAAACAACTTAAGAATGTGATTGTTTAGGGCATGAATATAGTAAAATTTACTTATTATCAACACCCCACACTTAAACCTTTGCTCGTCCGCGAGCAAATTTAATCACACTTCTAGGCCTGACTTTTCAATGTATTACCCCAAGCAGTGCACAATCCTTACTCAACTGCAGACTCTCATGGCAAGACACATTATTGCTCACTCTAATTACTCTAACAGACTTGAAGACTTACTTCTGCTTCCTGAGTCACATGCCTTCACAATACAAAGTCTGAGAGAAGTTCCACACACACAAAATTTACAACAAGGAACTATATATAGAAAGA
>MU734435.1:0-63154 GCA_026770625.1 Nicotiana glauca
AACAGCCTATTCTAACTTTAACAGCCTGTTCTAACTTTAACAACCTGTTCTAACTTTAACAGGTCAAACTAACAACCAATCTGAAGTTTATCTATAGTGTTATATCTTCTATTAGATTTGCCATTTTCTGAAAGAATTTGGTATTCCTTTCTCCTCCCTTGAGCCATAAACATCTAGATTTCTGTCTCCAGATTATTTCTTCAGGCTTCATTCCATTTTGTGATGTCTTTCTTAAGACACCTCAACTTTTGCAACAATATAAAACCATGGTTGCCATATATAGAGCAACTCTGCCACCAACACTCTTTAATCTTAATCTGGTAACTCTTCATTTTGAAGCCACATATTCTCAAATTTGATATATGAAGAGTTAGCTTCCTATTCTCCATTTTCAAGAATAATTGGCTTGTGGTCTGAGATAACTCTAGGCAGAGCTGATTGTTTAATCGCCTTGAAATTGTCATTTCATTTCGGCGAGATCAAGAATTTGTCTATTGTTGAAGCTTGTGTTATTTGCTCACCTCTGGACTATGCGTAGAATGCCCCATGGAGTGGTAGATCAATAAGTCCCAAGTCTTGGATGATGTTTGTGAAACCCGTTATTACTCTTGACCTCCAGATACAATTTAGTTTGTCACTTTCGAATATGCAAATATTAAATACTTACCACCCATTGTTCAGCCCATAACCTCTTCACTGCAGCTAGTTCAAGCCATAAATGTTCTCTGAATTAGAGTGTGAACCGTATATCACCGAGAAAACCCACCTAAAATCTTCTTGTAAGCTTTCAAATATGCATGAAAGTGAGTAGTACCCATTGTTCAGCCCATAACCCCCTCTTGTGTCACAAGCTTTTAGTTTTGCGCGATCACACCATCTATTCCACCAAATTTGTCGTACTAACCTTGGTGCCCGGTCCTCCATTTTCGTTTCCCGTAGACATGCTAAATTTATTTTCCACCTCTAAGATTTCAGGGTGTTCCTTTTCTCCCTTCATTCAGCCTCCTCACATTCCAGCTATAGTATTTTTAACTTCATTCGGAGAAGGCTTTTTGGTGCCTGCCCCTCAAACGTTTCTTCCTCCCTTCGTAGTTAACCAAACACTTCTGATTTTCCATCTCTTTCTCCATTTTTGACCTTCCTTTTTCTAGTTAAGTGTGATGCTTTCTTCTGTCGTAATAGAAGTTGGTGATTTTGCTTCATTCTTAAAACAAAGTCCAGAAGTTTGTGATGAAAACCTTCGACATTGATACCAAATGCCTTGCATGCCTTACCCGTGGTCATCCCCGTCCAATTTGATTCTCATCCCGGTTTTGTGCACTTCCTGAGATTTATTTCAAGTCCTGACGCCACCTGGAACCAAGTAAGCAATTGTTCCAAATAATCCAATTGGCTCTCGTTCGCACCACAGCAAACCCGTGTGTCATCTGCAAACAAAAGAACAGAATCGAAATGGTACTAGAATCGTCAACCGCCACTTTAAAGCCCTGTATGTACCTCCCAACATAACTTTGTCCATCATCCTACTTAAAGCCCATCACCAAAATGAAGAGCATATATGATATAGAATCCCCTTCGTCTCAACCCCACATGGATTCCCATTCACCAGGACTGAGTATCTCGCGGTGGAAATGCAAATTCTAACCCACTGCCTCCATTTCTTCCCAAAACCCATTTTTAACATAATGACATCAAGAAACTTCTAATTCACATGGTCGTAAGCCTTCTCAAGATCCAGCTTGCACAAAACACCTGGCGCTCCTTGCTTTCTCCTTGAGTTTGCCACTTCATTTGCCACCAAAGCTGCATCCAAGATTTGTCTACCTTCCACAAAAGCATTTTGTGATGTTGACACCGATTTGATCACTTTCTTCTTATAGTATGTTTAACAAAATCACATTTTAGCAAAATTGCTTTCACGATGATTGCTAATTACAACAACAAGAAGTTAATGGTTGTGCATTTCACTAAAGCGAACATTGGAATCATGGTGGGTTTTTCCTTGTATGAAACACAATAAGTAATGTAGGAGAAATAATATAGTATAGGAAATAACTTATCCAAAAGGGAAGATTTATGTGAGGAAAATTCACCAAAGTTTATTAATGAAGTTGATTTTACCTGTGAAAGAAAAATGAAATAGTAATAGTTGGAAGTATAATAGTGAGAATAAATGCTCTCTCAAAGAAAATGTTGTTTAACTAGTTGGAAGTATAATAGTGAGAATAAATGCTCTCTCAAAGAAAATGTTGTTTAACTTGTTGTTTTTTGGCACACTCCATGGATTTCAAATACTTCACTACATATTTCATATTTTCCTGCTACAAACTTGTAGCATTACCCCTATATTCTCTCCCTTTTTAATCATTTTATGGTTTGGTGTGACATGAATTTTAATTTGCAAACCATTCTATGGTAGTGGTTCCTAGAGTGAGATGATGCGTCGTTAATACTTTTGGGTGTCTGGAAGGTTCAAAGTGGAATATGCTGGTTTTCATTGTATTTTTGTGGGTGTTCCATTGAGAAGTGAACTTTAATTACAATTCAAAAAGAAAAGTGCAACAATCAATTTAACTAAGGGAGGAGTACTATTATGTTGTAAATTTGGCGTTGATGTTTTAATCTTGCTTTACTTTTGCTCCCTAATTTATTTTGACTTTTGAATCTGTGTGTATGTCTGATTTTCTATCTTATACCGTGCTTGGGCGAGGTGAATTTAGTGTTTGCAAAAAGGGGAAATGAAGTTCCACTTTCTTTTAGCTGCACAAATCAAGAAGAGGAAGGGAAGAACAAATACTTCTATAGGAAAAGTAAATAAATGAATCTGTCTCCCTCTTCACACCATCCTCTCATATGAGGCTGAAAATGGTTTTAAGGGACAGTAATAGTGCTGTTCACTAATTTTATGCATCATTTATTTCATACATTTTTTGGTTTTCATCCTCTCTCTGTCTAAATTGGTCCAGTCTTTTGTCATCACTTAATATATTCTCATTCAACATACACCGGCTGTTCTTCTTTTCTCTTATTGTTTGAAAAAAATTACTTACACTCTGGTTGAGCTTATGGAATACATGAATTGTTCTTGGTGTCTTGCTTAATGCTTTGTCACCCTTTTTTATTCCCAAAACCTGATTGATTGTTAAGATTCTAGTTAGAAGTAAATACAAAGAATTTTCTATTATGCTCGGTCCCTCTTCCAGCGAACAATGAAGGAAAACATCATATACTTTGCAGTGGGGTTCAAATCGTACGAGATAGAGAGATGCACAACCAATGCTGAGGAATGGTTTGAATGTATAGAACGTGGAAGGAACCTAATTAGAAGGACTACATTTAGCAGGAAGACGATGATTTGGTTATGCGAAAACATGAAAGACGCTTCAAAGGTGAAAGGGAATTATGTGAAAAGGTGGAAAAGCAAAGATCAATTCTCAGAGACATTTTGTGCTAAGAACTTTAATAGTTATGGTCGTTATATATCCATCATTAGGGTCATATGCACGGGCATTGTCCCAGAGGTGGCTTTCAATTCCGGTTGGCTAGATATTGTAATGAAGATAGAAAGGTTCATTAATGGAGGGTAAGGAGGAATGTCTTTAATCCTTATAAGGAGGTGGAAGGACTCCAGTACTCTAACATTGTCAAGAGTCATAAGTGGGCAGGTAGAGAAATGAATGAAGCAAGAGTTGATGAAAATAAAGGCATCATTCGTATAACTGGAAATCACAAGCACAATGAATTGCTAGGTATGTGTCTGGGGATTCTTCCAGAAGAAAGTTCAAAAATGGTGACTCAGTCGGAAATATGAAAATGGGTCTCGAATTCTTGGAAGCAAACAAAGGACATCAACATCTATGAGATGGACCAACACAGGTTCCTTTTTGAGTTCCCATCGAAAGCAATAACAGACCATGTTCTAAGAATGGACTAGTACCAGAAGAAACTCAGAATAAAGCTCCAATGGTGGTGTCCAGCAGTGGGGACAATCCCAACAACTGAAAACATAATACATGCATGGATTGGGATCGTAGGGCTTCCTCTCCACCTTTGGTCTCCAAAAGTCTTTAGAGAAATAGGTGAATTTTGCGGTGGTTGGGTGGAAATTGAAGAGGAAACGGAACTAAAAAACCACTTTAAATGGGCTAGGATAAAGGTTAAAGGAGATGGATCTACAATTCCTAGGACGGTGAAAATGGAATCGGATGGAGTGATCTTCGAAATGCAGATCTGGTGTGAATCACCGGCGAGATCCATTGTCGTTGAGAATGGAGAAGATAAAGTCTTGGACCAGCGGGTAATAAAGGGCTCTCTATATACAGAGGGAGGGGCTCGAGGCGATAAAGCACTGATGATACATGTGGTTAATTCAATTCAGGCTAAACCTAGTACCTCACATGACTTGTCACGTGACCACTTAAATTCTTATAACCAGGCTAGCCAATCTTATATCACAAAGGAAATGGGCCCTGATTCTTTGGCCCAAACCATCTCTGAAGAGAAGGCTTTTAATAAACCCACTTTAAGGACCAGAACTGATCCCTTTAATGAAGAGTTAAAAGCCCTTCAATTCAAGTCTTTAAGGGAGTCCATACAACAGCCTTGGCGGAGAATCATAGATACGACATGAACAATAACAGAACAAAAGAAGAAGAAGAGCCAGAAAAGAGGAATGAAGGCGATGAAGAAGGAAAGAAACAATTGATACTGATCGAAGACAATGCAATATACCTAAGGCAGTTAACGAAAGAACATGAGAAAATTTAGAGGTGTTATGCATATGCAAGCAGCAGTAATAGACTGGAGTGTTGATTGGGCAATTGAAGAAGCAGTTCCACTAAACCAACAAAACTTAGAATCAAAAGCATGGCATTTATCAGTTGTTTATGCTCCGAATGACAGAAGAAGAAAGGAAGAAGTGTGGTGGAAGTTGGGAGGGGTAAGCGGTCTATTTACAGGATGGGTGGTGTGTGGGGACTTTAATACTGTGAGATTCCCATATGAGAAGAAGAACTGCTCTAGAATCACAAGGGCAATGATGGACTTTTCAAATTTTATTGAAGATATGGAACTAGTAGATATCCCGTTAGCAGGGGGTGATTACACATGGAGAAAAGGGGATAGACATGTAACAATAACGATTGAATAGATTTTTGATCTCAGCTGACTGGAATGAAGACTTTAGGAACATAAAGCAGTAAGTGATTCTGAAGGTAAAGTCAGACCATTCCCCATTGATGCTCAAATGTGGGAGCTGGGAACCAGTTAAATCATACTTCAAGTTTAAAAACTGGTGGCTTCAGACTGAGGGATTTTAAGATAGAATTAAAGAATGGTGGAACTCCTTCAACTGTGAAGAAAGGCTAGACTATATACTAGTGTCTAATTTCCAAGCACTGAAGAACAAGCTCAAGGAATGTAGTAAAACTCTGCAAGGAAACCTAGCCCTACCGAAGGCAAGTGTTCTTAACCAACTGGCAAAACTGGTAGAAGTTTATGAACAAAGGATTCTGACTGAAGAAGAGATACTCTCAAAAAACTCTTTAACCTTGGAGTTTGAGGAGATTGCTAATTATGAAGAAGTAGCATGGAGGCAGAGATCCAGGGTTCTATGGTTGAAAGAGGGTGATAGGAACACCCTAGTTTTTCCATAGAACAATTAATGCCCGCAAGAGATACAATAACATAGATCAATTGTTGGTAGAATGGGAGACTATGCAGAATCCTGAAAACATCATGAGGGAGGTTATTTGATTCTACAAAAAGTTGTACAAAGAAGAGGAAGAGTGGAGACCAGTAGGACCCAACAGAATCAACCAAATGATTACAGCAAGGACAATTTAATGCTGCAGACTCCATTTGATGAGCAGGAGATATGGGACAGTATTAAGGCATGTGCAGGAGATAAGGCACCAGGACCAGATGGATTCTCAATGGCCTTCTTCAACAATTGCTGGGATGTGGTAAAAAAGGAAGTTGTAGCGGCAATCCAGAACTTCTATGATCAAGGAGTCTTTGAAAAAAGCATGAATGCTACATTTGTGGCGTTGATTCCTAAGAAGGTAAGGGTAAAAGAACTAAAGACTTCAGACCCATAAGTTTGATTGGCAACATATATAAGATTATATCCAAGCTATTGACTGAGAGACTCAAGAAGGTGGCCAACAAGCTGTTGGATTCTCAACAAATGGCATTCATAAGAGGAAGACAAATCATGGTTGCTGTCTTAATAGCTAATTAGTGCATAGATACAATAACAAGCAGCAAAGAACCGGTGATCCTATGTAAGCTGGATATTGATGAGGCTTATGATCATTTTAAATGGAAGTACCTTCTTGATATTCTAAGGAGGATGGGTTTTGGAGGGAGGTGGATGGGCCAGATAAAATTTTGCATATCCACTGTAAGCTTCTCAGTTCTAATCTATGGTGCCCCAGTTGGATTCTTTCCTTCACAGAGGGGGCTAAGGCAAGGGGATCCTCTATCCCCTTTTCTATTTATCATAGCCATGGAGGGATTGTATGACATGCTGAAAACGGCCCAGGCAAACAGTTGGATCAGGGGATCCAAAATGAGTACTAGAAATGACAACAACAGAAGGATTTCTCATTTACAATATGCAGGTGATACTTTAGTCTTCTGTGAAGCAGAAAGAGAGCAAGTGAAAGTTCGAAGGGTGATATTCGTTCTCTTTGAAGCCACATCTGGGTTGCACATTAATTGGCAAAAAAGCTTCATTTACCCAGTTAATGAGGTTATGGAGTTACAGAGTCTGGCCAATGTTCTTGGGGGAAAGGTAGGGGAGTCTGGCCAATGTTCTTGGGGGAAAGGTAGGGGAATTGCCTACAGTATAGCTGGGGATGCCATTGGGTGCCAAGAGCAAGTCAAAAGGAATATGGAATGATGTATTGGAGAAATGTGAAAGGAAACTAGCTAATTGGAAGAATCAATACATGTCAATTAGGGGAAGGTTTTTCTTGATCAACTCAGTACTTGATGCCATGCCTACATATATGATGTCATTATTTCCAATGCCAGCCAGAGTAGTGAACAGAATTGATGCCCTAAGAAGAAACTTCCTATGGGAAGGTAACTATGAGAAAAAGCAGTTCCACTTGGTCAAGTGGGGTGATTTATTTACAAGCAAGAAGTTAGGTGGTTCGGAGATAAAAAATTTGAGAGTCTAGAATCAGAGCTTGATGATGAAGTGGCTGTGGAAATTTGCAACAGATGAATAAACATTGTGAACAGAAATGGTTAGGGAAAAATATGGAATGAAAGGAAACTGGACAACCAAAACTGTAAGAAGGCCATATGGAGTCAGCCTGTGGAGATTAATTAGAAACCTATGGCCAAAATTGATCAACAAAGCAAAATTCAAAGTTGGAAATGGTAGAAAGATTTCACTGTGGGAGGGCAACTGGTTAGGACAAGGACCTTTGAAGGGGCTCTTTCCTGACATTTATACTTTGTGTCAACAATAGAAGAGGTATGGACAGACCAAGGCTGGAATCTCTCATCAGAAGGATGTTAAATGACGGGGAGATTGACAGAGTTGTGGAGTTCTACTGTTCTTTGCAGCAGTTCGGTGGTGTCAACTCAAACCAAGATCAATACCTAATCAAGTGGCAATGCAATAGTCAAGGGAAGTTTTCTGTTAAGGATGCCTACAAGGAGTTTAATGTATCAAATAATCAGGTGGATTGTTGGCCATGGAAGATGATTTGGAAAGTTAAAATCCCATACAAAGGTGGTCTGCTTCACATGGTTACTGTCAAGAGAAGCAGTTCTAAGACAGGACAATTTAACTAGAAGAGGATTCCAATTTATTTTCCAAATGCTACTTATGTGGAGAGAAGGCAAAGACAATTAACCATCTTTTTCTGCATTGCAAGTTCACTATCCAAATCTGGAGAATTTTCATCAGTTTGAGGGGAATTCAATGGGCAATGCCAGGAAGAGTCCTTGATATTCTAGTCAGCTGGAGTAAAGAGGGCACACTATCTAGAGAAAGAGAGATGGAAAATTGTCCCAGCTTGCATATGGTAGACAGTTTGGGAAGAGAGGAATCGAAAATGTTTTGAAGATAAGTCTAGCAATATTCATAAGATAAAGATGAAATGTTTAGCTCTTTTTGATTTTTGGTGTAAAGGTAAGTTTTTGGAGGATCATGAATCCATTTTAGATGTACAAAAGTCCTTATAGGATGACCAAGGACTAGAAGTGTCTTCCCTTTTTTTTGCTAGGGCACTTTCATTGTAATTATGGGTGACTTCACAATTTTAGTGAAGTTTTTATATTAATACACAATATGTTACCTTCTCAAAAAAAAGATTCTAGTTATCTGTTTAGTCTCCTCCAGGAAATGGTTAACCATTATTTGGGATATAATGACTTCCTCCAGGAAATGGTTAGTTTGATGATGAAGAAGGCCTTTCCTGCTGCTTTCAAGTGTTACTACAACTTCCATAAAATTAATGATTTATCAAGTGGCAACCTGCCTTTCAAAATGGTGATCCATGTACTTAAAGATTCAGGCTTCCAGCGTTACCAGAAAGAGATGAGGTCTATTTTGAACTATTTCAACTTAAATTTGTCACCACGCCCCTCTTTTCCTCATATTCCAGCAAAATAATGTATACCTTTTGTTGCTTATATCTCGTGTGATTTTCTTGATTAAAGATATTTTTGTCATGTCAGGAAGGATCCAGCACTGTGGCCTTTATATCGAGGTAATGTTTGTTCTTTTGTTCTTCTCAGCCAAAACTATAACTGATGTGCTAGCTGCTATAGTTGCCAACATGTAAAGCCTTTAACATTGCTAACCTGTAAAGCCTTAACCAATTGAAATGAGACACTATTTTCTGTCTTAGTTTACTATAAGAGGACTTGTTAGGTCTATGGCCAAAACTATTCATTCTTCAGAGTTACGAGGATGCTTCTTTCTCTTCTGGGAGTAAACGAGCAGTTTCATTGCCGGTGCTTGAGATGACGTGAAACTTTCTGTTAGTCCTATTTAAGAACAGAGTTGTGGTATTAGAAAGGCATATGGAATTTTGATGTTAAGGACAATTTTAAGGCTCTCCTCTAGGGGAACAAATAGTCATGTCATGTCTGAATGATCTATAGGACATCAACCAATTCACCAGTGTATCTTCATTTGGTTTTTGTGTTTCATTTCAAAACTAAATATATTTTATGACGTGTTCTGCCGATTGGCGGTATCAAAAGTAGAAAAGCTAGCTGAATATTTGCTCTCAGAAAGTTCATGATTATTTCTGTGGAGATATAAAGACGTAGAAAGTTAAATTGCCAATGCTCATTCCTTTCTTGTCTTCTGGGTCATGAACCTCATAAGGATCAGTTTGTAGAAAATTATCTGCTTTAGAGCTTTATTTTATCCCTCCTGCTCTCTTTATTTCCTGCTTCATTCATTTTTTTTCCAGTTCTTCACCACCTATCTTCTTTTATGTTCATTAGAAGGGTAGGGTAGGGTTTCTTGTTGCTGTAGAAGGGTTGCGTAGTCTCCACTCTCCTCTTACTCATAACATCATCTTTCGCACTGTGAGTTGCTGATGTAGCTTTTCACAGGCTTTTTCATTGACCTGGATTTATTCAAGGCCAATGAGGAGGAAGCTTCTGAAATGGTACAATGTAGCAATATGGGTAAAAATGAAGAGGACAGTAGTTTAGCTGATGAAGATGCAAATCTGATGGTCAAGTTGAAATTTCTTCCTTACAAGGTAATGCAGTTAATTAACAGTGAGTTGATGTCACTGTTGCTGTTTGTGAGTTGAAACTGATCATTCTGCTGCTACTAAGGGCATATTTTTTCAAGTTGTGCTTATCTTTTAATTCACTTGTTATATCATAATGCATGGGAATAGAGCAGTGCATGGGTTTCCAATATTTTGTGATTACCAACTGTAACCAAAACAATAAGCTTATATGATACTGGACCAAAGTTGGCCACTCTGAAAGATTTGCTGTTAGGTCAGGGTGGTGGTATTACAAAAGTCTCTGAAAAGAAAATGGAACAGCCTGCCAGCTTGTGTATTTGGTCATGTGGGGAGAGGAATATCAGGTGTTTTGAAGGGAAATACAACCGGGTATAGTTGCAAAAGTTACAGATATTTGTGGTTTAGGGCTTTGTAGTGCAGCATTCGAGATGTAAGTGATGAAAACAGCTGTTAGAGTTCATCAGCTCACTACAGGATTAAAGTTTCATATTGTGTACAGATGTGGTCCCTTCTTTTTCCTGCCTGTAGAAGGGAATCTCAGAACTTGTAACTCACAAGCGTTAATTTTAGTGCTTGGCTGTTGTCATTTATAGAATTACTACATAACAGTTTCCAAAAAAAAAAAAAATTGAAAGAGGTGCAGTAAGAAACTTGGAGAAGTAATGCCATATACTCACACATGCTTTTTGACTTTCCAAAAGAGCAGCTGCTTGTGTACTGGGGTTCTGGTACCACGTATGCATTGTTGGGCCTTCTGATCTAATTTCTGAACATAATGGGTTAGGCATGCTATGTTGCATTGAAAGTTTTCACATGTTGAGCAAAGAAATCTTGTTTTATCTTTGTTTCTTTACTGTGCAGTTGAGAACTTTTCTGATCCGTAATGGCTTGTCGACTCTGCGCAAAGGCCCCTCTGCTTACAGCACTTATTACCTGAGGTGAGGATCATCTTGTTGGTCCTTTGTTCTTCAATGGTCAACATCTGGTTTGGATTCCTTGGTGGCTTCATATATGTTCCGTCTGCATTTCAATTTGTTTGATAAAGAGCTGCTGCTACATTGTAGTGACATAATTCAATAATTGTAAGTTGTTGGATAAAGAGCTGGTGCTTCTATATTGTAGCCGGCATACGTCAATAATTATGAGTTGTTCCATCCACATCTTAATTGGTCTCCTAAGGAGTGTTTATCATCACATAATTAAGTGCTACAGTTCTAATGATTTATCCATATTGTCTGAGATCACTTTATGATGTTCTACAGCCATATCTTTATTGAATCTACCAGGCTATTAAACTATTGTTGAATTTCTAGTTTTCAGATCTTATATGTAATTTGGCTAGTATAACTACTGTGAATCTAGGCTCCATAATTTTTGTAATTGTTGTGTTTGACCAAGTTTTGAGGGTTTCTAACAAATTATTCCATTTGTTCGTGTGTTGGGACAATCGGTCTGTATTTTTATGTTGTCAAGCTTGTGTTTTCATGGCCGACTTGATTCAGTGCTGCAATGATGTGTTTCGAGTGCATTTCGTCTCAATGATAAATGATAATGTATATTAATCTCTTAAACTATATGGTCAATCTAGGCAAATGAAAATTTGGAATACTTCAGCAGCCAAGCAACAGGAACTCAGCAAGATGCTTGATGAATGGTAATACTGTATGAAGTTATGATTTTCTACGATGAGTCACTTTTTATTTTCCCAGTATAGCATCTCACAGGGACTACATTCTTCAGGGCAGTATATATATGCACACACTATCCGAAGAAGCCATTATCATCATGGACATACCTAAGTGAAGCTGAGCCCTTCCTTGAACAATATGCAAAACGTAGTCCACAAAATCAGGCTTTGATTGGATCTGCTGGAAATTTTGTCGAAGTTGAAGATATCATGGCCACTGTTGAAGGACAAGATGTAGATGATGGTCTCAAGTCGGAGAAAGATATTGCACCTTCAAGCCCTAATATTTCCACCAAAGACATGGTTGCGGAGAATGATGGTCTCATTGTTTTCTTTCCAGGTATGATAGAACTTGTTTTGAATTTCCTACACAATTTCTGAATTCTTTATGGTGGTTTTGTGTTGTCATGTTCTCTAGCGGTTGACTAATAGTTGCTGATATAACCCTGGAGTTTTTTATGTGCTTTGTACGTGATGCACCTCTTCTGTTTTTAGAATCTCCGTTTTGAGAATCTCCTGCTACCATTGAATAATGGATTTTTTTGATATACAATGCTAATTGCAGGAATACCAGGTTGTGCTAAATCTGCTCTTTGTATGGAAATACTGAATGCTTCAGGAGGGCTTGGAGATGGACGACCAGTTCATAGTTTAATGGGTGATCTTGTTAAAGGTATGAACTGATTTTCAACATCTTTTGGGATGTTCCTTATTTAATTATAAATGAATATGATTTTGCATGTCCATGTATCTTGTGCTGTTAGGTTGTTGTCGGTATATCATGTATTCCCTCTGTCTCAGTATGATTGTTGTTAGAATAGTCATGTAATTAGGAGTAAATAACCCTAATCCAATATGTATTAGGAGTAGGATATGTTATGTGTGTATATATATAGGGCTCATTGTATTGTGTTAAACACAAACAAATAATATCAATAATATTTTTCTCCCGTGCATTCTCACGTGGTATCAGAGCTTTAGTGAGAAATGTATCGCTGTGCATCATTCCTGCGACTTCCGGGAAGAAAGACCTTGTCGCCGTGCAATTTTCCGGCGACCTAGAAGGCTGCCCGTAATCACATCAATTTCTGTTGGTGTTTTCGAAAAAACACCACCACCACAAAACTCCTCAGGCTCCGGTGACCAAACCCCAGTAAACCCCACCGGAAAAATCAAGCTCACGCGCCCTCACGCGTCGGAAACTCACCGGCGAGGTTTGACCCACGCGCCCCATGCGCCGGCGCGTGGACAATGTTCCGGCCATTTTTTGAGAAACTTCCAGTTGGACAGTCGGACAGTCGGATACCCTATTGATTCCGAGTCCGTCCATATTTGATTCCGACCACTTTGAGTTTTTCCGGCAACTACACTTACTTTTTCCGGCATCTACAGTAATTTTCCGGCAAAAACAGTGTTCCCTTCATCTGTTTCAGCGAGTTGTCAGTTGATTCTTTCTGTTATTTGGTGATAATCCAACGATGTCTTTGGGAGTCTATGCTTTCGGGTCTAGAAACTTGGGTTCTGGCTGTTCTGGTGTTATGATTACCTCAGAACCTCTAATGGGAGGTTCAAACTACTTAGCTTGGGCTTCGTCTGTCGAGTTGTGGTGTAAAGGTCAAGGAGTTCAAGATCATTTAACAAAAAAGGCTAGCGAAGGTGATGAAAAGGCCAAAACACTGTGGGAGAAGGTCGATGCTCAGATATGTAGTATCCTGTGGCGATCTATTGATTCCAAGTTGATGTCCATGTTCCGTCCATTCCAGACATGTTATTTAGTTTGGGAAAAGGCTCGTAATTTATACACTAATGACATAGCTCGTTTCTATGATGTAATATCGCGAATGACAAGCTTGAAGAAACAAGAATTGGATACGTCTACTTACTTGGGACAAGTACAGGCAGTCATGGAAGAATTTGAGACATTGATGCCAGTTTCTGCTAGTATTGAAAAGCAACAAGAGCAACGACAGAAGATGTTTCTAGTTCTTACACTAACTGGACTCACTAATGACCTTGATTCAGTACGTGATAAGATTTTGGCTAGTCCGGCTGTCCGCACAGTTGATGAACTATTCTCTCGATTACTTCGCCTTGCTGCAGCACCAAGTCACCCAGTGAGCTCATCACAGACACTTGACTCATCTGTCCTCGTATCCCAGTCAGTNTGAGCAAGCAGACATCTCCACAAGTAGCTTTTGTTGCTCAAACTGATACTTCTGTTGCTGGTAATTCTTTTGCTTGTGTTTCCCAGTCTAGTACTCTTGGACAATGGGTTATGGACTCGGCCGCTTTTGATCGTATCTCTGGTAATAAATCACTTTTGTCAAATATTGCGTATTCACAGTCTCTTCCCACTGTTACTTTAGCCAATGGATCTCAAACCAAAGCAAAAGGAGTTGGACAAGCGAATCCTCTACCCTCTGTCACTCTAGATTCCGTTCTCTATGTCCCTGACTGTCCATTTAATTTTGCATCTGTTAGTCGTTTGACTCGTGCCCTCCATTGTGGTATATATTTTCTTGATGATTCATTTATTATGCAGGACCGCAGTACGGGGCAGACGATTGGAACAGGACTTGAATCAGAAGGCCTTTACTACCTTAACTCACTAAAATTCTCCAAGGCATGTCTAGTTAAAGATCCTCCGGACCTAATTCACATACATTTAGGACATCCAAGCTTATCCAAGCTTCAGAAGATGGTGCCTAGTTTGTCTAGTTTATCCACATTAGAGTGTGAGTCATGTCAGCTTGGGAAACATACCTAAGCCTCCTTTCCTCGTAGTATTGAGAGTCATACAGAGTCTGTTTTTTCTTTAGTTCATTCTGATATATGGGGTCCTAGTAGAGTCGGTTCAACCTTGGGATTTCGTTATTTTGTTAGTTTCATTGATGATCATTCAAGATGTACTTGGATTTTCTTAATGAAAGATCGTTCTGAGTTGTTTTCTATATTCCAGAATTTTTGTGCTGAAATTAAAAATCAATTTGGTGTTTCTATTCGCACTTTTCGCAGTGATAATGCCTTAGAATATTTATCCTCTCAATTTTAGCAGTTTATGACTTCTCAAGGAATTATTCATCAGGCCTCTTGTCCTTATAACCCTCAACAAAATGGGGTTGTAGAGAGAAAGAATAGGCACATCATTGAGACTGCTCGCACACTTCTCATTAAATCACATGTTCCGCTGCGTTTTTGGGGTGATGCAGTTCTCACAGCTTGTTATTTAGTTAATCGGATGCCTTCCTCTCCCATCCAGAATCAGATACCGTATGCAGTATTGTTTCCCCAATCACCCTTATACTTTGTCCCCCCTCGTGTTTTTGGGAGCACTTGTTTCGTTCATAACTTAGCCCTGGGGAAAGATAAGTTAGCTCCTCGTGCTCTAAAGTGTGTCTTGCTTGGTTATTCTCGTGTTCATAAGGGATATCGTTGTTACTCACCTGATCTTCGTCGGTACTTTATGTCCTAAGACGTCACATTTTTTGAGTCTAAAACTTTCTTTACCTCTTCTGACCATTCTGACCACCTTGATATATCTGAGGTCTTACCTATACCGACCTTTGAGGCGTCTACTATAGCTCCTCCTTTACCTTCCCGCACAGAAGTCTTATCCGAGTCTACTATAGCTCCTCCTTCACCTTCCGCTACAGAAGTCTTATCCATTCCAACCGCTGAGGAGTCTAGTGTGGCTCCTCCTAGACTCTCTGCCACAGGAACACCACTTTTGACATATCATCTTCGTCCGCACCCAGCATCAGGCCCAACTGATTCACATCCTGCACCTGACCCTGCTCCTACTGCGGACTTGTCTCTTCCTAGTACACCGATTGCACTTCGGAAAGGTATACGGACCACCCTTAATCCTAATCCCCATTATGTCGGTTTGAGTTATCATCGTTTATCATCACCCTATTATGCTTTTCTTTCTTCTTTGTCCTCTGTTTCCATCTCTAAGTCTACAGGTGAAGCATTGTCTCATCCAGGATGGCGACATGCTATGATTGACGAGATGTCTGCTTTACATATGAGTGGTACTTGGGAGCTCGTCCCACTTCCTTCAGGTAAATCTACTGTTGGTTGTCGTTGGGTATATGCAATCAAGGTTGGTCCGGATGGTAAGGTTGATCGTCTTTAAGGCTCGTCTTGTTGCCAAGTGGGATATACTTAGATATTTGGGGTCGATTACAGTGATACATTCTCTCCCGTGGCTAAGATAGCATCAGTCCACCTTTTTCTATCCAGTTGTTCGCCATTGGCCCCTCTATCAACTGGACATTAAGAATGTTTTTTTACACGGTGACCTTGAGGATGAAGTTTATATGGAGCAACCACCTGGGTTTGTTGCTCAGGTGAGTCTCGTGGCCTTGTATGTCGCTTGCTCCGGTCACTTTACGGTCTAAAACAGTCTCCTCGAGCCTGGTTTGGTAAGTTCAACACAGTTATCCAGGAATTTGGCATGATTCGGAGTGAAGCTGATCACTCTGTATTCTATCGGCATTCTGCTTCGAGTCTCTGTATTTATCTAGCGGTCTATGTTGACGACATTGTTATTACCGGCAATGACCAGGATGATATTACTAAATTGAAGCAACATCTCGTTCAACACTTTCAGACTAAGGTTCTAGGCAAACTAAAGTATTTTCTGGGTATTGAAGTTGCTCAGTCTAGCTCAGGTATTGTGATCTCACAACGAAAGTATGCCTTAGATATTCTTGAGGAGACAGGAATGACAGGTTGTAGACCTGTTGACACTCCGATGGATCCGAATTCTAAACTTCTGCTAGTACAGGGGGAGCCTCTTAGCGATCCTACAAGATATAGACGGTTGGTTGGTAAATTAAATTACCTTACAGTGACAAGACCCGACATTTCCTTTTCTGTGAGTGTTGTGAGTCGGTTTATGGATTCTCCGTGTGATAGTCATTGGGATGCGGTTGTTCGCATCTTCGGTATATAAAATCAGCTCCAGGCAAAGGTTTATTGTTTGAGGATCAAGGCCATGAGCAGATCGTTGGGTACTCGGATGCTGATTGGGCAGGATCACCTTCTGATAGACGTTCTACGTCTGGATATTGTGTCTTAGTAGGAGGAAATTTGGTGTCCTGGAAAAGCAAGAAACAGAATGTGGTTGCTCGGTCTAGTGCAGAAGCAGAATATCGAGCGATGGCTATGGCGACATGTGAGCTAATTTGGATCAAACAGTTGCTCAAGGAGTTGAAATTTGGTGAGATTAGTCAGATGGGACTTGTGTGTGATAATCAAGCTGCTCTTCATATTGCATCAAATCCAGTGTTCCATGAGAGAACTAAACACATTGAGATTGACTCACTTTGTTAGAGAAAAGATACTCTCGGGAGATATTGCTACAAAGTTTGTGAAGTCGAATGATCAGCTTGCAGATATTTTTACCAAGTCCCTCACTGGTCCACGCATTAACTACATATGTAACAAGCTTGGTACATATGACTTATATGCACCACCTTGAGAGGGAGTGTTAGAATAGTCATGTAATTAGGAGTAAATAACCCTAATCCAATATGTATTAGGAGTAGGATATGTTATGTGTGTGTATATATAGGGCTCATTGTATTGTGTTAAACACAAGTAAATAATATCAATAGTATTTTTCTCCCGTGCATTCTCATTTGACAAGCACGGACTTTAAGATGTGAATTATCCTTATATATTGAAACGGTAATGGTGGAAAAATATCTTTAAAGTGATGGTTGAAGGTTTGTTGATAGAAAAAACCACATCAAATTTTAAAAAGTTTGAAAAGTTTAAGGTATTTGAATTCTTAAAAGCTGTATAAAGTAGAAGTGTGTTAAAACATTTTGGGAAATCCCATAATGGAATGGGTTTTGCATAAATTGGGACAGAGGGAATATCTGTAAGTCATTCTGGCAAGCATTTATTTTAATACAGGTGGGAACTAATTGGAAAAAATTGTACTTAGAACTGAATGCATAGTGATCAGGCTCTTTCTTGCCACAAACATCTGATCCTTAAATCTTCCATTTATAATTTCCCTCTTTTTCTTAATCTCTGTCCGTCCATCATATTAATAGGCAAATATTGGCAAAATGTTGCTGATGAACGCCGAAGAAAACCTGACTCAGTTATGCTTGCGGACAAAAATGCACCAAATGAGGAAGCATGGAGACGGGTAAATTATTGTATTTGTTAAACTGTTCCCGGGTAATACAAATCCTCTGACACTGATTTTTAATCTAAGGCACATCTTGAGGTTATTTTCAGTTACAAATTAACATAAAATGCAGTGGACTGGTAGTGCTTCAAGTCATGATATCACGCGAGATTACAAAGTCTAGTTGTATCAGATCTCTTGTACTTTGCGGACAGCTTTTTATAATGCCACGGAATGCATATAAAGAATTTGAGTTTTAAGGTTATTTCAGTTCCGAAATAACATTAAGGGTTAGTTTGGTAGGATTCATTCGATAAAATAATGCATGATTAGCGTTGTGTATTAACAATACCTTGTTTGGTACATTTTTTGAACCTAATGCATTAGTTATACACCCTATTTGATGTACTCTATTTGATATTATCCTATGCATAGGAAACCATATTATTAACGATGCAATGAGTTTTAATGCACGCATTAGCTTAGTTAAAGACAAAATTGCGTTTCATATGCTTGATTAAAATATGTTATTATATTAATGCAAGTTTGATGTAAGTTTGACACTGAAATTGCTCGCGCAATTTATATTTATACTCTACCAATTTCTTCATTGTAAATTTATAAATCTGTACTCTATTACTACGTACTGGAATGCAATTGTAATCAACTCATTTTCCTTTTATTTTTAAAATTCAAACTTTTTTTGCCTAATAATCCAAGAATGTGGGAAATAAAATTATATCCGTGGTAGATAAATAAATACTTAGCATATTTCCTTTTTTATAAAGAAATATTCAGTTCTATACTGCACTATAGGCGGACAAATCAACTAAGTTTTTTAAAACCTTTTTCATATAAAAGCATTCCTCAACATATGTTCCTTTTAAAAGGATAGAGTGATGGACTGGTTATGAAGGTATTTTTGTAAACAAACAATTCTTTTAGAAATTGTGCAACCAAACAATGGATGAGAAATAACTCAGCATAACTAATGCAAGCATAAGTAATACACCTTATTCAACATTATTCTTATGCACCCGACCACGACCCCTAGATGTAGTGGTAGTTCTTCAAATCTTGATATCCAGCTTTGTCTCACAGGATTTTGTTCTCATCTTTGCAGATTGAGGACGTGTGCCTAAGCACCAATGCATCTGCTATTCCAGTTATACCTGATTCAGAAGGTCTTGAGAGATGGTTCTTTTGTAGTTTCTGTTGCATAAATTTTTGATAACCTGTTATGCTGCTTCTCATGCAAGTTTGCTTTAATTTATGAAAAGCTGGGTCAATTGATTTGGTAATTCACCCAGTTGAGTGGCTTGATTTGCATTTCTTACTATGTTGCTTCAGATTTGTGTTATTGACAATTCTTGTTTGTTGGGGACTGAAAAATTATGTCTGATTCAGGTGGAAGCATGGCAAATGCTTCCCATCGTCTTAACTTTGCTGTTCTCTTTTTTGTTTAACTTAGATTGATGAACTCTGTATCATCTTGTTATATGCTTTTGTTTCTTGGAGATGAGGCAGATACTTCCCACCTACACTCCTGGCCTTGCAGTTGTGTTATCTTTAACTTAGACTGGTGAAGCTCTGTATCGTCATGCTATATGCTTTTGTTTCTTGGGAACAATTATTTGGTAAATGCTTCATGATGCTTGCACAAAATGATGTTTTACATTACCTTTCTTCACAGTTAGGGATATTGCTAGTGGTAGTAAGAGAATTGCATGTTGGAAGTTCATTTGTTTCTTCTTGGGTCATACTAATCTATGTGTATTCATTATGGATTCTTAGTTACTGCCTGGCTATCATGCAGGAACTGAAATCAATCCATTCTCTGTTGATGCACTTGCGGTTTTTATATTCCGAGTACTTCACCGAGCTAATCATCCGGTACTTAACTCTTCATTACTCCGTGCTTGTAAACTGCTCTTACCCATTTATTCCATTCAACTTGGATATTGATGCCTTAGATCTCTCTTTTCTGCTTGATCCTGAAGGGGAATCTTGACAAGTCATCTCCAAATGCTGGATATGTGCTGCTAATGTTTTATCACTTTTGTGAGGGAAAGGTACAGATTCTTGTTCAGCTGACAAGATTATCTGAGATCTTTTTATGATATGAACTGTTAGTTAACAAAGCAAATAAATAAATAAACAAGGCATCTGTATCTGATTCTGTTGGTACACTTTTCACTCAGAGTCGTCAGGAGTTCGAGAGTGAGCTTATTGAACGTTTTGGCTCTCTTGTCAGAATGCCTCTACTGAAACCAGAAAGGTTAGTAAGATTTCTTTCTTCTGAACCTCCTTAATGATGTTGGCCTCTTCATCTTGATTAGATGAAAAAGGGAAGCTTGAAAAATTGATTAAGCTATAACATTGGATTTGATATTATAAGTGAATCCTCTTCATAAGCGTTTTTGGTTGCGCTCAAGCACGTGTGGTATTTGTTATGCAATTTACAACAGGAGAGTTTTAGTGTTATTTTCAATGCTAGGGGAAGCGTGTATAATGCTGCTGAACTTGAGAGGAAGTACATGTAATTTGCTCCGAATTTTTCTCTCGATAGTTTATCTTAGTAGTATGATACTACAACAACAATAACAACAACTACTACCCAGTATAGTCCCACAAAGTGGGGTCCGGGGAGAGTAATACGTACACAGGCCTTACCCCTACACGAAAGGGTAGAGAGGCTGTTTCCAATCGACCCTCGGCTCAGGAGAGAAAGAAAAAGAAAGGGAAAAAGAAAAACAAAAGAGCATTAGTGACTCCAGCAGAAATCGCATAAATAATTATCTAAATATAAAACCATAAATTAAATGGCATGCAATAATATCGACCAGTAACTACCATAAGGGGGCACAATACAATACGCAAGTCATCTATGGAGAGCACTACCAAACCCCACCTAGCCCCGGGAATGAAAGTACGAAAAGTTCTAGAAGCTCTTATCCTACAACCTTGATTCTAGACCTCCAGACTTTCCTATCAAGGGCCATGTCCTCGGAAATCCGCATTCTTGCCATGTCCTGCCTAATCACCTTTCCCCATACTTCTTAGGCCTCCCTCTGCCTCGACTCGAGCCAACCACCGCCAGCCGCTCACAACTCCTCACCGGGGCATCAGGGGCTTCTCCTCCGCACATGCCCGAACTACCTGAGCCTCGCTTCCCGCATCTTCTCATCCACTGGGGCTACCCCCACCTTCTCCCGAATAACTTCATTCTTAATCTTATCTAATCTGGTGTGCCCGCACATCCACCTGAGCATCCTCATCTCCGCAACCTTCACTCTCTGAACATGAGAGTTCTTAACCGGCCAGCACTCCGCCCCATACAACATGGCAGGTCTGACCACAGCTCTATAAAACTTCTCCTTGAGTTTCTGTGGCACTTTCTTGTCACACAAGACTCCTGATGCAAGCCTCCATTTCGTCCACCCCCGCCCCTATACGGTGAGTGACATCCTCGTCGATCTCTCCGCCCCCCTGAATCACCGACCCAAGATATTTGAAACTGTCCCTCTTGGAGATGACCTGAGATCCAAGCTTCACGTCCCTACCTACTTCGCTCGACTCAGCGCTAAACTTGCACTCCAAGTATTCTGTCTTGGACCTGCTTAGTTTGAAACCCTTAGACTCGAGATTCTGTCTCCAGACCTCCAACCTCTCGTTAACACCGACCCTCGTCTTGTCTATCAAGACTATGTCATCAGCAAATAGCATACACCATGGCACATCCCCTTGAATATGGCGTGTTAGTGCATCCATCACCAAGGCAAACAAGAAAGGGCTAACCGCATATCCTTGATGAAGCCCCATAACCACCGGGAAATGATCGTCGCCACCCACCGTCCTAACCCTAGTCTTAGCTCCATCGTACATGTCCTTAATCGCTCTGATGTAGGCTTCCAACACGCTCTTCGCCTCCGGGCACCTCCCTCGGGACCTTATCATACGCCTTCTCCAAGTCAATAAACACCATGTGCAGGTCCTTCTTCGTATCCCTGAACTGTTCCACCAATCTCCTAACAATGTGGATAGCTTCTGTAGTGAAGCGGCCCGGCATGAAACCGAACTGGTTCACGGATATAGATGTCATCCCCCTCACCCTCGCCTCAACCACCCGCTCCCAGATTTTCATGGTGCGACTAAGTACTTTGATACCCCTATAGTTGTTACAACACTGGATATCCCCTTTGTTCTTATACAAGGGCACCACTGTACTCCACCTCCACTCCTCCGGCATCCTCTTAATCCTGAAGATCATGTTGAACAACCTAGACAGCCACTCCACTCCTATCCTACCCATGCATTTCTAGAACTCCACCGGTATTTCGTTTGGCCCGGTCGCTCGACCCCTACTCATCCTACGCAAAGCCCCCACGACCTCCTCCACCCTAATGCGCCTGCAGTACCCAAGGTCTCTATGACACTCTGAATGCCCCAGCTCCCCTAGCTCTATGTCTCAATCCCCCTCCTCGTTAAGCAGGTCTCGAAAGTACGACTGCCACCTCTGCTTGACTTGAGACTCCCCCATCAGAACTCTACCATTCTCGTCCTTGATGCACCTAACTTGGTCTAGATCCCGAGCCTTCCTCTCCCTCACTTTAGCCAACCGGAATAACTTCTTGTCCTCGCCTTTCTCCCCCAATTCCTCATACATACCGCATTTTTAGCTTCCGTGACCGCCAGCTTCGCTTCCTTCCTCGCCATCTTGTAGCTCTCCCTATTCACTCTCCTTTCTTCCTCGCTTGTGCTCCCTGCCAACTTAGCAAACGCGCCTTCTTCGCCTCCACTTTTCCTTGGACTACGTCGTTCCACCACCAGTCACTTTGATGTCTGCCTGAATAGCCCTTTGCTACCCCAAGCACTTCCCGCGCTGCCTCCCTAACCAAGTTCGTCGTATTTGACCATATTGCGTCCGCATCCCTAGAACTTCTCCAAGCTCCACCATCAGCTAACCTCCTCTCCAATTCCTGGGCTTTCTCCTTAGTCAAAGCTCCCCATCTAATCCGCGGTCGGCCCCAAGCACCTCTTCTCTTCCTCTTTACCCAGAGACCGACATCCATCACTAGGAGTCTAGGTAGAGTCGACGCCGCCGAACTTTTGAAAGTAACCAAATGCTCCTCCCTCTTTGGAAATGACGAGTTCGCAATCAAAAGCTCGAAAGCCCTGGCGAAATCAAGCAGCGAAGTGCCTCCTCCGTTCCTAACCCCAAGGCCAAAGCCACCATGCACCTCGCCATAACCACCACCAGCAGCCCCAATATGACCATTAAAGTCCCCTCCAATAACTAACTTCTCAGAGTGGAGAATACTACTCACCAACTCGTCCAAGCCCTCCCAAAAATGCCTCTTAACCTCCTCATTTAGGCCTGCTTGCGGCGCGTAAGCGCTGATGACATTGAGGACACATCCACCAATAACTAACTTAATAAAAATTAACCTATCGTTCACTCGCCTAACCTCAACCACGGACTCCCTAAGGTCCCTATCCACCAAGATTCACACTCCATTCTTACCCCTCACGACCCCAGAACTTAGTAGTATGATACCTATCAAATAAAAGACTTGAAGGGTTAATTCCTCATATTCCTTGACAAACAACAAACTGAAGTCATTCAACACAATGATGAACATTTTATCTAAAGTGGTTCTAAGTTCTAACGGGTAATTAATATAACCCCAAACGTTGAATGTCTACATCTATTGGTGAAGTCCTTTCCAAGTCAAGGCTAGGTTGTTCGATAACCATTTTTGAAGAAAATGGAATTTGTTATTTAAAATTCTATTTTCCGGCCAGATGGAAAGGGCAACCAGTGTTGTTGTCTAAGGCATGATGACTCAAAGGTCCTTCATCATGCGTCTGATTTCTGATATGATTTTGGTATGTAACCAAACTGGTTGTCTGTGCTTTCACCTAGTTGCTAACTTTCATTTAACTATAGTGAATATAGCTCCAACTTAGTTAAGCTTAAATTCTGACTTGTACATTATGTCAAACAACCTTCCAAATTCTCACTCAATGATCAAGTATGAATTTGGTATGTAACTAAACTGGTTGTCTGTGCTTTCACCTAGTTGCTAACTTTCATTTAACTATAGTGAATATAGCTCCAACTTAGTTAAGCTTAAATTCAATTCTGATTTGTACATTATGTCAAACAACCTTCCAAAATTTTGAAGGAGACTACTAGCTTTGAAGACAAACTCCAATGTTGTCGCCGTATTTTCTTTACGACCAAAAAGAAAAAAGTAAAAAAAAAAAGATGGAAGTAGGTGTTGTCTATGGGTCCAGTTGTTTTATACAAAGCTGGGGTTTTGATTACATATATGCTGAAAAGTAAAAACAAAAGATGGAAGTAGGTGTTGTCTATGGGTCCAGTTGTTTTATACAAAGCTGGGTTTTGATTACATATATGCTGATTATCGAGTTGTGTGCTCCACAGTGTTCAACCCTAGAGGATATTATATAAACTAGAAGTCTCAGTGATATAGCTTATTGATGAAGTTGTGTGACCAACTGACCATCTCATTGAATAACTTAAGCTATTAGAGGGAGCATAGTTTTATTTTAATTATGTCTTTGCTCCTTCACGTGTGGCCTTTTTCACGGGCCAAGCACGTAGAAATTCTTTCTGATAATGGGTGGCAGTTACATTAGAGTAGTACCTGTGGCTCTTATACCATGTTGGAATTTTTAACCATCTCATCTAAAAGGTTATACTATTAAAGAGAAAACTTTTATTTTCTTAATTATGTCTTCAACACCTATTTATAGCAATTCAACCAACAAGATGCCACAGGTAATGGAGTTTGATAATATTCTACTATCACGTCAGATGACTTCCTTAATGTCGTTAATCTATGTTGACAGCAAATGCATTACTGTCAGCGGTATTTGGTATTTGTCCTGTATAGTGTGAAATTATCTCAATTCTAGGACATGTTGGTCTTCCCTTGTTCATTTTCTTTACTTGCTGTTGATATTGTTTTATGATCATATGAAGGTCCCCTCTTCCGGATTCTGTGAGGTCTATTATTGAGGAGGGAATCTATCTGTACAAGCTTCACACGAACAAACATAGAAGGTAAGTGTTACATTAAATGTGTAGTTAATGAGTTCCTCCACACCCTCTCCCTTTGTTGCATTGAGTTACAGTGTTCTTGATGAGACATAGTCGTATGTTGTCACGTCCCAAACTGTTCCCTAGACGTGGTTGGCACCCGACTACCACTATCTACCCAACGAACCAGTTTCACATACATTTAACCACTTACATAAGCACTGAGAGAGAATAAGAGCAGGTCCAAATGCAATAACAAATAATTAATATGAAATAATTATCCAACTAAAACCATTAGCTTATGAAATCCAACGATCGCTCAAATAATAAATGTCTAGCCCAAATCCTATGCCGAGACATCAAATAGAGTAACATAGTTTAACTGCTTGACATGCAAACCCCGAAAACAAATAAAATAGTTGGCATATATAAGATAAAACTGAAATGAAGGCCTTGACAAAAGATGTTGTGGCTCAACTCAGCGATAAGATCCACTTGAATGAACTCGTCAGCTACCAGTCTCGTTCTCCAAGATTCTCAACCTACCCCTTTAAATGCCCCTGAAACAAGTATTAGAAAATACAAAGCGAGCAGAAAAATAATATGTACATGAATTATATCATAATATGATATCCAATAAGGTCCAAACAAATGTTCAACTGGAATACTATATATCTCAACACAATTTACAATAGACACTTATCATAAACGACAATGAAAGAAATTAATCTACACCTCTACGAGTCCATGGTTGCATCCACAATGTCCCAATGATGTCAAGAAGTATGCACAATACCCCGTGAAGCATACACAATACCCGAGTGAAATAAAGAAGCATACAAAATGTCTCAACCTCATGGCGACATCCGTATCACACCACAAAACAATATATAAAGAGAGGTTTTGTGTATTTGAAAATAAAATACGTTCGGAAGGTCTCAAACACTACCGATTCTGTGAAGCACACGCTTTTCCCAATACATGGACAAAGCAGACAAAACCAACTTTTAAAACTGATTTGAAAAGCAAGCACCGAAGCTTATAGTCTCACTTACCTTGCTAACTGGAAGTTCCCCAACATTGCGACGTCTAGAACACCAACCAAACAGCCTCCAGTGGCCTCAATCTATCCAAGATATTGAATAATACATCCTAATTAGTGTAGGTGAACAATTTCAATAATTTTAGGACAAGTCCAAATCAAAGTCAACCTTCAATCCAATTAATAGAACTCTATACACAAATAAATGCAAACGACGCAATTTAGCGGTGAAAAAAATACTAAAACAGTGGCTTTACACATACCACCAGGCCGTTGTTACTTTAATCATGGCATCATGATGATTCCTATATTTTATTCTAATGTACTTGGTAATAGAAATTCATAAATGTAGCAGTGTAAAATAAGAGAGATTTCGTTTTCAAATTCTCAATCTAGTATCTTATCATTACAAGCTATAAATCATCACCTCATCATTAGAATGCAATCATTAGTTAATCGTTACTCCCCGCATTGTTACCCATATCAGTGGGTAATCATTATTTCTCCTCAATTAAAAGAACAAAAATGAAACTGCAGTTTTCCTATAGCAGATTAGCTTTAATATTTTATGTCAAATTCCACTAACTTATTATCGTTGCTGATATATTTCCCCACAATCATTGGCCTAATCATTATGTTTCCTATTCATCATCATACCATTGATTCAATATTGGCATCATTATACTTCTTTGATCAAAAACTATATATATATATATGTCAGTACCCGAAGCTATGAAATCTTCACTGCCCTAGCTCCCTAACGTCACCATCGTAACTCCCCAAAACTCCTCTATGAGTTGGCTTCTTTTCTCCCAAAATACAAAGAAATCAATTAACCTAATTTTCTACTCCCTAAACCACTATAACGTGGCAGCAACTAGAACAAGAGAATGGGCTTGGCCCACATTTTTTCGTATGATGGCTCTAACAAACAACAACAACACACCCAATAAAATCCTACTAGTGGGTCTGGGGAGAGTAGATTGTACGCAGACCTTACCCCTACCTCGAAAATGGTAGAGAGGCTGTTTCCGGGAGACTCTTGGCTCAATCAAGAGAGACAATAATATCAGCATAGAAATAAAAGAAATGGCTCTAACTAAAGTCAACCATATAAGTAAAGTTGATAAATTTGCTACTAGATAATATTTCAATTCACATCCTTTATATCTCTTAATTCCTAAATATTATTTCCAAAGTAATATATACATTTATGCACCCACATGACAATTAAATGAAACTATAATAAAAAAGTAACTTAAAAGTTCACTCTTAAAATTTTGGGGTATTACGTTCCTTCCAATATGTTGCACCACATGAAGCTCTCTCTTACATCCTCAACTTAAATATTTTCATAGTAGAAGTTTATGTTGAAGCAAATTTGAATGCTCCACTTCTTTCTCAAGAATGCTTATTAAAAGTAGGGATATTATGTGTGATAACTTTCTTCCAACTTCATATGGGAGGCGTCGGCTCTTTGACTTTGTGATGACTGAGTTCTGTTATGATGCATAGAGGTCTTGATAGTAAATGATAAGCTGAATAATTCTGGTCGGTGGAGAAGATTAAAAGAACATTACACCTTAAAACAGTTATTCTACCAGTCCAAATATTTGACATTAATCCCTCTTTCTCTCGGGGCATTTCTTTTCTTATTCCTTTATTCTATTGAATATAGTGAGCCCTTCCATTTGTTGTTTGTCAGTTGCATAATGCTTTGCTCTAAACTTTGGGATGGGTTGTATGATTCAAATTAGCACAGATTTGGGGTCGATCAGGGTAACAGAATTTTAGGGCTTAAGGATTCTATGATTCTTAATGGCGTTGGGAAGTTTCCAGTGTCATTTGGCGAGGAAAAAGATGGATATCACTGGGCTCATAGGTTGGAAAAGCATTAATGAAAATCTGATATGCTCGATTTTCGGTGTCCTGACTCTATTACTATATGAGCATCATCCGGAGCTATGAAACTCCTTTTTACAATTATGCTTTTGTTGTATTTCTTTTTTCTAGTGATAACGTTATGTATCAACATTTATGTGTATATACACTCACCTCACACACATGTATATACATATATAGTGCATTAAATTAACTGCAACGCGAATATAACTAAAATATGTCGATGGTTAACTAATTGACGGGCTGCGGGAAGTGTTGAAGCCATACCCAATCGGAAAAGGATGTTATCCAAACACATGTCAAGCAATTGTAGAAAAATTTGACCTATTGACCCCTTGGCCTCTCTGGCAACACGAACGTATTTAAGTAATTGTCATTATGTAATACCATAATGAAAATGCAATTTTCGTTTTTCTTCTAGATGAATATAATATTTGCATGTTTCAGTAGGTTTAAGACCATTTATATGCCTTTTCTTTTGGGTTTATAAGATGTCTTTTCTCAACCATGTAGAATCCTTGAACAACGTCATCATAACTTGTTTGGGGGGTAGGACTAGGCAAATCTAGATAGTTCTAACTTGTTTTTGGGGTAGGACTAGGCAAATCTAGATAGTTCTTGATATAATGAATCATTTAACTTGGTAACTGAAGCAAAACTATATTTAGAATTTATGATAAATGAACTTCGAGTATTAGTTAAGCATCCTCGATTTGTATTTTAGCTTGCTTATTGTAAAAGAATTAAAGAAGAAGAAGAAACTGCCATTAACAATGAGAGCTTCATTAGCATAATGGAGTGTGATTGTGGTTTGATCATCTATCTATTGTTTACTGTCTTGCGAACTTATGTAAATTTTATTGTCTATCTAATTTAGCCGATAAACTGCCCGGTAATCGCTATGCGGATCCGCCCGATATCTTATCAGGTGGCTAGCGAATTAGTACATTTACAAGCCGGTAATCGATAAGTCAAATGGTTAAGTGCAAATATCCGCCCGATAAGCAGCCCTAGTGATGGGTTCATGACAAAAATAAGTTCACACACCATCCTATGTATACAAGTTTTCACTCCATTAAAAATGTTTTAAGGTAATGGTGTTTACGGCTGATTGATTGTTACTTATGAGTTTTTCTCGTTGTGTAATTTTGTACATACAATCTTGTAGATCGGGGTCTAGAAAAGTGACATATGCTATAGATTGGGTTAAATGGGAGAAGCAATTGAGGGATATTCTACTTGGAAATGCCGACTACCTCAATTCAATACAGGTAAGTTTCTGCAAGCTTAGTTTAGTGCTGTTAGATCTTTCAAGGCAGGCAATTCTCTGATCTTATCTTAATTGATAGTTATAACATTATTCAAGCCCTTCACTTCAGGTGTTACTTATGGCATGTAGTTGTACTACATACATACTTTATTTGAATTGATGTACTTGCATAGGAATTGTGTGGTAAATATTGAAGTACTTATGTGGGCTTTTCCAATACGCCAATCAACAACAAATTTGGCGTGCCCATACCAGATACTTGGACTCAGCTGTATAGGATATATATACCTGTAAATGAGTACATATAACATGGGGAACGACAAAGCTCAAAATGTTCTTCTTTACGTACGTTGTTTGCACGGATGTGTTTTTCCTCTACATAACTTTCTTTGATATAGGGAGGGTGCAAGGATTTGGGGGAAAGAGTGGCTTAGGTAGGAAGCCACGTCCGTGGTAGAAAAAAAAAGAAAAAAGAATTTCTTACCTTTACATGCTGTATGAGAAATGCCTTTGTACTTGGAGGGGTTAGTTGGACAATTCAATATTCCATGGTCAGCAACCCTCCTCCCTCCAGAGTAGTGACTTGTTTAGAAGAAACTCACCACCAGTGTTTTCGGGACTCTCTGAAACAATTGTCGCACCTATGTAGGATTCTCCTAAAAAATTCACTGCTTTTGGAGGATCCGACACGTACCCCTCGATATTTTTGGAGAGTTCGAGCAACATAGCACACCACATTTGGTAGGAGAATTTTTGGCTAGTGATTCTGCAACTTGCTATTTCAGGTTCCATTTGAATTTGTTGTTAAAGAAGTCTTGGAACAACTGAGAGCTGTTGTGAGGGGTGAGTATGCAGCGCCTACTTCTAAGAAGGGGAAGCTTGAATCTATTGTGTTTGCTGCTATCAACCTGCCAGTGCCAGAAATTCTAGGTCTTCTGAATGACGTAAGTGAATTCGCAAATTTATAAGTTGCACTTCGGAGTTTGATGACTAAAACTTTATATCTTGCTAGTTGTAGTTAGTATTCTATGCTCTTATCGTACTTGATGGTTTGTACGCAAAACAATTTATTGTTCCCTGTATTTAGATTGTTTTCTTGGCAAGATGAAGAGAGTGATTGTGTTTCTTGTTTATTTGTTTGCTGCATTCTGTTTCGTTCAATTAATAATCTCTTTATCCCAGAAGAGCAAATATTTTGCTTTCGCCCTATTCTCTCTTCAGTCTTAGTGATTTCTATCTCATCTGAAATTTCTGCATTTCGTTTTGAAAGTCGTTCAAGTGAATAAGGCATTTGCATAAATGGACCCAAGTATGTTATCTCATGTTTCTCATTATTTTGTGGACAGCTAGCCCAAAAAAATCCGAAAGTTGGTGATTTCTTGAAGGACAAAAGCATAGACAACTATATACAGAATGCCCATTTGACCTTGGCTCACAAGAGAAGTCACGGTGTCAATGCATTTGCCGATTACAGTTCCTTTCTTCACAAAAAGGTGTCAATAGAGGTGACTGCGTTGCTGTTCTCCGAAAAATTGGCTGCACTAGAAGCAGAGCCTGGCTTTGTTGAAGGTGAAAAGGTCAATTCCAAAAACCATTGGCCTCATGTCACAGTATGGACCGGCGAAAGAGTTGCAGCCAGAGAAGCTAATACAATGCCACAATTACTTTCACAAGGAAAGGCTACTCGAATTGATATAAATCCACCTGTCACTATAACGGGCACTTTTGAATTCTACATGTAACAACTTTGTAAGAGTGTCTTGGATTGGAAATAGTTTTGCAGGATAGAATTAGATCAAGAGAATATATAATATGTAAGTATTATAGCGTTACGGGTACTTTTGAAACACCGGGTAGCAACTTATTGAATTGAATAAAAGAAATCATTGTTTTAATGTACTAGTTCTCTCTTTCTTGCCGTATTAGTGTTGATCTTGCTTTTGCTTTATATAGAAAGGTTTCTTTTCTTTTATCTACATGTGGTTTTGTGCTTTAAATAAAAAAAATTGGTTATTTGAATTAACCAGAGCATGGGAATCAATGTTGGATTAGATTAAATATCTTATTTACTAGGAAAGTTATCCGGATAAAAAGTTTGGATTAGGTTAAGTGTCTGGCTTATAAGTAGTTACTAAAATATTTTTGTATGTTGTTGATTATTTCTTAATATTATTAAATATTATTATATTATTCTAAAATCTCTATCTTCGAAGCTTTGAAGACAATTTTCAAAGTATTAGTATACGTCACAAGTACATACATAAATACTAAATACCTCATGGAGCTAAGGTTGGTTGTGATAATCAAACTCCAATTCTAACTCTATTTTCATCACGATGAAAGATATTTTATATGTACATATAATAATATCTATCTAATCCCCCATGACACACACACACCAAATATACATACATGCTAGAGGTCTTCTTATAAGGATACGTGTAATAGAGGCTAATTATGCCACAACGATAGAACCCGATAAAATATCCATCAGAATATAATTTCTTTAATATCAAGCAACATATATAAAAGTATTAGCCTCTAATGAAGAGGCAGTGGCACATTACCGAGTTTGTAACTTGAATACACCATCACTCACACATTACCGAGTCTGTACCTTGAATACACCATCACTCATTTGTACCAGGAACATTTTGCAACTCAACACGTAATTTGTCATGATTTTTTTATATTTTATATATACCCTTCCATGGCTTAGAAACAAATTAAAAACATGTAGACTTATAAGGATACATAATAGAATATGAGAAAGAACATACTATGGTCTATGTTCAAATTATGTTGTTTGCATTCTAATTGATTTTAAATGTCCTAAATTATTTTAAAGTCCTAAATAAGATAGAAATATCAATGGACTAATTTTTCTAGTTTGAAATTTATTTTTAAGGTTATTTTGGTTACTTGACATTGTAATCATATTCTAATGATTTGTGATGTACGTGCGTTGCACATATATTTCTCGCTATTGGTTAAAAGATAATGCGAAAAATAATTTCTTCTTATAACTTTATATAAAAGATGTTTTTGCCATTATTATATCACGCGGTGTCACGTTGCCCATTCAATTATTAAGTTATTATCTTATGTCAAGTTTTTTAGTGATATTTTCTGTCTATCAGGAATAAAATAAGCTTTATGTCCGTAAAAAATCTATATTATATAATTGCATATTGTGTTTCTCTTGTATTTGTACATACACATTTAGAGTGGATGAATATTTGACTGTTTTACTCGGCCTAGGAATTTAGTCTCGGAAATAAACACAATAAATATTTTTAGCCAGTTTATATATAGTAGATTTAAAATACTAATGGTGATTATATTAGAATTCTATCCCACATGAAATATATCTGCTAGGCTTGTTAGCGGCGAACTACATTAATAATGCATGTGATGTGGTTCTTGTTATCATACAATAAAGAGTGTTAAAATAGAATATATGATCTTCTTCTAATACCGTCTGCTTGTATAATCGACACTTAGCTTAAAGCTTTGGATATTAGGGGTGGACATAGTTTGGGCAAACCTGAAATTCAAACAGATATTCGATTTGTTTTCAATTTTTAGTTTGGATTTTCGGATTACGGATTGAATTTTTTAATTTTTAAAATTTGTAGATGTCGGATTTGATGCTTCGGATTTTTTAATATCCGAAAATCCAAAATTTTTATACTTTACAATTAGTTCACTATCCATATATATATATATATATAGTATATCCAAAAATTCGAAATTTTTATACTTTACAATTAGTCCACTATCCATATATCAATAGTAATAATTTTAATATAATACCCTACCCATTAGATATTATTTCGTATATTCAGTACTAATTACTAAGTTACTGTCAGAACACTTTCTATTTGGACATGATTTTACTATTGATACTTCTTATCGGCCGTATTAATGTCTCTATTGCATTTTCTTGATAATAATTTTATTACCTCAATACTTTATTTGAATGATTGCAGTGAGAATTAGGAACTTTTCAGGCAATTTAATATGAGTACTTCATTTGAATATTTTTATTTGTAAAAAGAAGAAATATCTCAACTTATAAGCTCAAAACAGAAAATTCAAAATATTCAAACCGATTAATCCGAAATCGAACTTAAAAATTCCAATCTAATTTGAGCTTATTTTATTTGGATTTGGATTGTCATTTTTTTAATCCGAAAATCAAAAATTCAAAAACCAAAATTTTCATATCCAATCCGAACTGCCCCAATGCCCACCCTATTTAATATCTAATGCTTAAAGTACATAGTCGTAATTACTCTCAGACTTTCATTAGATGATGCTTGTGCACTTGTAATATCTCTTTCATTACCATCAAGTAATGTGATGCAGTGGATGAGGTTGTCCCTACCTTAACCAGAGTTCTCGAGTTCGAGCCCTGGGTATGAAAAAATATTTGGTAGGGAGTGCTATTCGGGGCCTTATCCGGCGCGAATCCGGATATAATCGGGCTCAAATGCGAATATCGGACACCGAATGGGAAACCAAAAAAAAAATCTCTTTAATTAAGAGTGGCTCCTTGAACCATTCAATCGTCCAAACATAAAAGAAAAAGGAGCAGGTAAATAGGTAATGCATTTAAAGTAGATATCAACCTAGTAACTAACCTGGACAAATTCCCAGCTAGGCTGAGTCCATCTGCTTCTCTAGTTTAACACGTATAATCAATCGTGCACTTCTTAGATGTGCTTCCCTTATAGTTATAGAGAGATTGTAACAAAGTGTAGGGAAAAAACGAAAGAAGGATAACTGTATAAATGCTAAACTTATCAAAAATTAAAAAAGAAAGAAAAAAGTGCGAATACAATATAGAATTTGACTTTACATATCAAGCGAGAAGATATCCATAAGCATAAGAAAAAGAAGAATGAAAATAGAAATATCAAACGAAAAATAGCTCGGCAATATGATACAATTAAGGTAGATACCGTACGATTAAGTTGCAAAGCTTCCGTACACGGTCAATCAACAGCACGAACGCTTCTAACCTTAACAATATTGATCATGTGCTCCAAGCAGGCAAAAATATTTTGAGTTTACGTATTAAAGTGATATAAAGATGAAGTGTAATGACACGTAGATTGATCAAAAAATTATGATTGGCAAAGAGGCACGAGTTGCAACAGATACGAGCAGAGGCATAAAAAGAGGCACGAGCGATTATTCAAAAAACCCAGCGCCCATACTTATTTAAATCCAAGAATTAGGGGGAATGAACCTGATAGTACAAGGGAGTGCAAATATAGTATTTAATGAGCCTTAAATATTAGAAACGTTAGAGAATCTGTATTGAATACAATGTAACGTAGCATTTAATGTCATTAACTATCTATAATGGCCTTATCATGAAAAAGGCAAAATGCATATCTCCAAAATTGCTATAAAAGGGAGAGAATGAATCAATTGCAGGGACACGAAGCACTATCTGAATACACTGGTTTACTTTGTTTTTTTTGACCATGTCATTATCGGCAAAATTCTTTATTTATTCTTTGATTATCAGTAACCCGAGTTCTTCTAAATTATCGCTTTGACCAAAATTCTATTTTTTGGTTAAAGAAATTGGTTCCGTTACTGGGAATCTGATAATCTATTATTTCTTAAAAACTTCGTTACATCAACAATCATGTCAAATGTTAACGACAACACCCAAGGAAACCAGGGAAACCAAGAAAACACAAGATGTTAACACTCCAATCCTTTCTCCACAAAGCTTGCCTCGGCGGTCTCGGGAAGGAACTCCCGATGGGTCTTACTCAAACGCAAATGCTCAATTTGACAACGAGGAAGCTGTCAATGAAGCTTTACAAAAGTTAATCGCTTAACAGGTTAATAAAGCTATTGAGGCCTTTGCCAGCTAGTTACCTGTCGCACCATCAACACTGGTTCCAAATACCAACACTTTGGAAAATCCTCATTCTGGGCTTGTTAATTCAGGTAGTGGTGGAATCCCCAGTGAGTCACGAGATGGAGAACCATGTAACGTAGTCAATTCTGTTTTACAAAATTTAGTTCTAACATTGCAGAAACAGCTTAAGGAGCAAAGTGACCGCATAAAGAAAATACGTAGAGTATCGCCTGTAATCAAAGGACTAGATATAGATAACTATTCGCAACAACCTTGGAAGCCAAGTCATGCTCATTTACATATTCCAAAGAAATTCAAAATGCCTGATATTCCAAAGTACGATGGAACAACTGATCCACGAGACCATGTGATTGCATTCACAACCAGCGTAAAAGGCAACGACTTTACCAAACAAGAAATTGAATCAGTATTAGTCAAAAAATTCGGTGAAATGCTTACTAAGGGAGCATTAACATGGTATTCTCTTTTACCCAAAAATTCTATAAATTCTTTTGTTGAGCTTGCAGATTCATTTATCAAAGCACATCGGGAGCTCAAAAAGTCAAAAAAGAATGGAGGATATTTTCAAAATCAAACAAGGGGACTCTGAATTGCTCAGAGAGTTCGTGGATAGGTTCCAACGTGAAAGGACGTTACCGCGTGCACCAGATAAGCATTCGCGAGTAATTTGGACGAAAAAAACTCAGAAGCCACAAGGCAACTCAAGGAAAGTCTTCGTGAATTCCTAGAAACAACATGGAATTATGTTTACAACAGGTATAACACAAAGTTAAGGATCGAGGAAGACATTATCTCACGGTCCCAAAAAGAAGAAAATATGAGTTCAAGACGGACATAATCAGAAAAAGGTCCAGTAAAAATAGGTACGAACCATATATGGGTCCAGCTGGAAAAGATTCACGGTCAAAGCATGATTAGTCAAGGTACGATCATAGATCTAGAAATAGAGAATCGGGTTCATCATCGAGGTATGGAAATGATTGCAACACACGAGAGTCACGAGATGATGACAGAAACCTGAAGGCACGATTTGGCGGTTATAATTTTAATGTAAGCACTTTCGAGCTCGTAGCTATTTTAAGAGGCATGGGTGATAAGGTGCGGTGGCCAAAAGAAATGAGGTTAAATCCAAACAGGCACAATCCCGAATACTGGTGCGAATTTCACAACGATCATGGTCACAAAACAACAGATTGTAGGTTGTTACAGGGTGAAGTGGACCATTTGTTGAAACAAGGGTATCTCACTGAGTTATTCAGCGACAAAGGTAAGAAAGCATACATGAAGAATAGACAGGAGCCCCCTAAACCGCCTTATCCAAAAGGGACCGTTAATGTTATAAGCGGGGGCGAAGAATTTATACAAAAATTCATGGACGGGGTAGCAAATAAGGTGATGAAATACAAAAATTTATACAATATTTTAAAAATCTAAATAAAAAAGGAACTTTTTCAATGGGTATAGTTGAGATTCATTGAAAATATATAGATAAGTCAATCTACAAAATTTGAGAAAGATTGGAGGTGATTTGGACTGGTTTTGTATCGAAATTCGTAATTAAATCGAGTTCAAAAAGTATTCTGCGACACATGTATCAAACATGTATCATGCATGTATCTCACACACATGTATAAATGAATATACATGTGATACACAATTGATACAAATATGATACATATGTGATACACATATGATAGAAAGTGTGATACACATACCATTTTTTCCGTTTTCAGCTTTTACTTCGAATTTTCAAATCAAGCCACCTCAAAACTTCACCAAATCATCCCAAAACTGAGATTCAAGCTCCTTAAGTTGTGCCCAATCTATTCTAATAACACCCACTCAAAACAAAGTGAAAATTTGATATTTTTTTGCTACAAATAGCTAATTGGCTAATTTGGCTAATATTAGTAATATTTTATCAATTGGTCAATTTTTGTAATGAACTACTTATAAATAAACATAGCTAGTAATTTCTCATTCCCTCCTCAACAATTTTGAGAAATAAATAAATAAATTAGGGTTTTTAGAAAAAACTTGTAACAAAAAAACATAACTTTTTTCCACACACAAAAAGAAAAAGAAAATGCTTCTTTGTTTGGTTTGCTTGATGTTCCAACCTTTCTAGATTGAGCAATTCTAAGGAGAATATTTGAAGGAAGCTTAAGGGAGGCATGATTCTATGCGAAAATGAAACGTTATTTTCTTTTTATTGTTTATATCACAAAGTACAAATACGGTTCATTAATTCCTCAAACAATTCAGACAAGGTGATATATAAATTCCCCTTCTTATATGTATCTATATGTTGATTACAAATGGAATAATCAAATTAAATGCACTTAGTTTTCCCACAAAATAGAAGAAAAAAACAATATAGAACTTCCGGGTTTTTCGCATGTCTTCTATAAGATGCCTCATACCAATATTTTTTTTATTTTATATAAACGCAATTCATATAAAGAATACTTAATTTATTTATATATCTTAATCTGCCTTATTTTTCGGGTTATTTATAAGTAGCACCATAGAGTTTAACTTAATTAAAACTATTAGACAATGCAAAAAATTACACTACCATGTCATTTAAAAACCTATAACTTACAAAACATAGTTAATGAACCATATGGAAAAAAAATTGCTGTCAGTATATAAAAGTTAAACTCGCGTTTATATTTGCAGGCTGACAAGTCCACCATTATTGATGAAGCAGTGAACTACATTAAAACACTACAGAATACTCTTCAGAAGCTTCAAAACCAGAAGCTAGAAAAGCTTCATTGCTTAACATCTACAATGAACAATAATGATCTTTCGATAATTACTTCACTGAAATTACTAGAGTGTAATAACAGGGAGATATTTTTGGCTGATCAAGGATCTACTAGTGTGACGACCCGACCCGTCGTCACGTGAGTTACCGTTCCGTTTTTCCCTTATTGTGTTGTTTCATGTTTCAATATCGGTATTTGTATTGATCGGGTGTAATTGCGTTGGTTTTAGTTGGAAATGAGGCACTTAGCCTCTTAGAAGGAAGCTTGTTTTAGAAAAGTCAACCGGAAGCTAACTATGTAGTTAGAGGGCTCGGATATGAATTCCGGTTGTTCGGTTAGCTTTGGGGGATGATTTGTGACTTAGGAGTGCGATCGAAATCGAATTTGGAGGTCAGGTGTAGAAATAGGTTTGAATTGGCGAAGTTGGAATTTTGGCGAATTCCGGTTGGTAGGTGAGATTTTGATCTAATGGTCGATTTTGAATTCTGAGAGTTGCAGTAGCTTCGTTAGGTGATTTTGGACATGTCTGCAAATTTCAGGTCATTCGGACGTCATTTGGTCGGGTTTTGGATCGAATGTGTGATTCGGAAGTTTTAGTTAAACTTAGGCTTGAATCCATCGAGATTTAATAATTTTTGTGTTAATGGACGTGTTTTGATGATTGGAACAAGTTAGTATGATATTTTGCAGTAGGTTGGTATTTTTGGTTGAGGTCCCGAGGGCCTCGGGGTGATTTCGGATGATTTTCCGGAAAGTTTGGACTTATGAAATTCTGTAGAAATTGCAGCAGCAGTGCAGGAAAAATTAAGCCTTCGCGTTCGCGTGGGCTTGGCCGCATTTGCGAAGCTTTGGAATTTTATTGATCGCGTTCGTGTAAAGGGTAGCACATTCACATAGGCCTGAAGGTATGGCCATCGCGTTCGCGGGAGGAGATCACGCGTTCGCGTAGGCGGGCCTGGGAGCCCAGACCATTTAAGTCATCACGTTCGCGATGGACTGGTCGCGTTCGCGTAGAGGGAAGGTCACTGTGCAACGCGTTCGCGTGGCTTGTGTCGCGTTCGCGTAGAGCATTTTAGATTTTTAAAAGTTTGGTCTTCGCGTTCGCGTGGGTGAGGTCGTGAATGCGATGAAGGATTTTCAGGGGCTGGACAGAAAGTTTATAAGCATTTCATCCGCGAACCAAACCCATTTTTCACCTTTTCTAAGCAAACTTGAGAGCTTTTGGACGGGAATTGAAGGGGTTTCGATGAGAATCGATTGGAGGTAAGTTTTATGAGTTAAATACATGATTTTATTGAAGAATCATCCTTAAAAATCATGAGATTATAGCCAAATTCTAAGAAATAGGGCTTGAAGCAAAAAATTCTAAATTTGGGATTTTAAGGGCCATTTGTGGTCCGATTTGGGAGTTCTTGGTATGTACGGACTCGTGGCGAGACGAGAATTTCGAAAATATAAATTTCGAATTTTTTTGAGACGTGGGCCCCGGGCCGGGTTTTGCTAGTTTCGAGATTTTTGACATATTTCGATTATTTTTGATTGGGTGTTGTCCCATTAGCATGTTATAATGTATTCCTTATGATTTTGGTTAGATTTTGACGCGCGTGGAGGCCAGTATGAGGAGCAAAGGTGTCGCGGGCTAGAGTTTTCGCCGGTTCGAGGTGGGTAATACATGTAAATGTTGTCCTGAGGGTTTGAAACCCCGGACTTGCACATCATAGTACTGAATTGTGGTAACTTGCACGCCAGGTATGAGCATGGGGTAGAGCACCTTTGGGGATTGTGACTTGGTCCGTCTCGGTTGTTGATTTTAATATGTTATTGACTGAAAATTACTTGATGCTATCACGATTTGGGTTGATTTCCATTTTTGGGCTTCGTGCCGAATATTTAAATCCTTCGGGGATAAACATCACTGTTTTTACATTACTGTGCACAATGTTATCTCAGTCCAAGGTTTAAAAATATTATTTTGCAAACTCAACCATCTTTCTAAGCTTTGAAAACTTAAATGATGTTTTAATGACATTTTTAGCTGAGAGCTGCTATGTTACTATTGCCCAATGGGCTTATGAGCATTCATGACTATGCATGGATCGGGCTGCACGCCGCAGCGGGAGTGATATTGATATTGCGCTTGGGCTGTAGGAGCCCCTCCGGAGTCTGAACCCCCACAGTGAGCGTTGGGCTCCCAAATGGAATGGGTTGTACGCCACAACGTCGTGTACATTGCATTGCATTCATGCATTGGTTTCTATTTGTACTACGTGGCATGACATTTAGCACTCATATATTATTGGCATACATGTATTACTTGCCTTGTTGACCAGATATCCTGGTGTAAATTGCTAAAGGATTGTTATGCCCGAGGGGCTGATTTGTGTGCAGACTTGCACTATTTGATATCGTATTCAGGTGTTTAACTGTTAGTAAGGAAAGAAAGAGATGAATTCAAAGAGGTTTTAAACTGAGTCAGATATTTTATAAAGGATTTTCATGGACTTACTGTTTTCTCAAAAGAGTTGTACTGTCCCTTATAGCATGATGAAGTGCTATGACGTGATTTCTTTCCTCCCAGCATTATTTACTCTTATTACCACTGAGTTGGAAGTACTTACTTTACTTCCTGCACCATGTGTGCAGATTCAGGTATTTTGGGAGCTTACTGAGCAAGTTGTTGTTTCAGAGTTTTAAGCTGCCTGACGTCCGCAGGACCAGTTTCTTCTCCTACCCCTTTGTCATTTTCCGCAGTTTTGAACATTTGTAGTATTGGAGTCTTATTACTCTGTATTTGTTAGAGTCTCTAGACTCATGACCCCCAGGTCTTTGGGAGGTTATTCGTTATGATTGTTAAATGATATTCGAATAATTGGTTTTACGCTTCATGCTCGGGTTGAGAGTGTAAATGGTCGGGCTTGCCCAGCAGTTGTGTTGGGCGCCATCACGATCGGGATTGGGGTCGTGACAAGTTGGTATCAGAGCCTAGATTACTAGGCCTCATGAGTCATGAGCCGGTTAGTAGAGTCTCGCGGATCGGTACGGAGGCGTCTGTATTTATCCTTGAGAGGCTGCAGAACCTTTAGGAAAACTTCACTTTCTTGGAATTCTTATCGTGCGTACTTGATTCAGCTTGAGATATAACTCTTGAAATTCCTTCCACATGTCTGTATGCGCACGCGAGCACTCAGTAATATATTTGCCTTGATGGCTTGTGATTCCCCGATTGAGGGGCGAGATGTAATCTCCGTGAGTTCATGTTGGGCCAGTCAGGAGGATTTAAGGACGAATCTTTGCCTGGGGCTTGAGCACCAAGGTGCTGATTTTGCGAGCTGGTATTATGAACTTATATGATCAGTATTGTCCCTAATTGTGGGAATGGCAGCTTGATAATAGATAAGCTGTTAGGTATTCGATTCCTATTATGATCTGTTGTGTAGCCCCAAGTTATGGGCGCGTGAAGAATAGTTTTGTATCTCCTAGTTGGAAAGTTAAGTGCAATACTTGCGGAGGTATAAAGTACAGACGACGACCGATATCACGCGTAGTGATGATATTAGTTAAGTCAAAATTAAGAAAAAAGGATGCAAAAAAAGTAGACGATCCCACAACGACGACCGAATTAAAACGGGGCATTTATATCTATACCCGCTTTTCGGGTCATGTTTTAACTTATAACCGCTTTGCAAAAAAATTGTAAGCGTACCCACTTTTCGCGTAACTTCAAGCATAAGAGCCTGAAGTAGCAAATGCAATCACACAAACATCAGCATGTTTTAGTTGAAGATTTGTTCTAAATTTGCTGAACTTCAGCATGTTTTGGCTAAAGCTTTGTTATGTTTATGATGAACTTCAGGGCTGAAATTTATTTTGTATTTGCTGAACTTCAACATTCTAGGAGCTGAAGTTTTTATTTATATTTTCTGAACTTTAGCATTCTTAAAGCTGAAGTTCTAAAACAACAATGACAAGTTGTCATTAAGATCCAGTTTCTATAATGGAATTATCAGAAATTTGAAAAGCAATTCTCCTATAAAACAAGACCATTAGTAAAAGTAACATCTTTCAATTGTTGAACATTGGGAGAAAGCTAAAATTGTCAGCTTTCAATTGTTGAACTTTGACAGTATTGTAATTACTGGACGTAGCAGCACCAACAATAGAAGAAAGAAGAAGAAGAAGAAAACGGAGGAGAAGAATATGGAAAAGGAGGACTGAAGTTGTTTAAAAAAAAGGTACAAGTTAAAACTGTAAAAAAGAAGTATATTAAAATGGGGGCGACCGTGCAATTTTTACAATTACAACCCCAAATGCACACCAAAAATATGTTGCTTAAGTGTGAATAGTTCTCTTGCCTTACCCGCATTGAATCATTTCCTAAATCCAGCCACTTCATTCTTACAATAAGTCGTACTTATACCCTCATGCGTTGCAGCTATATCTCCTCATCTCCATTAGCAGAAAGTTAAAGAAAAGTCCTGATGTTATGGCATATTTTCTAAAAGCAACCCACTTCATTCACCCAATAACAAGCTTGAATATCACGCGTCTCATCACTCCTATAATAATACCCAAAGACTCAAGATTTCAACTTCGGTCAAACCTCCCATGGCTTCCCTCAGCACCACACCAACTGTTGGACTTTCTGAAACTTTCACTCGATTGAGGACACAAGGCAAAGTATGATTTTCTGTCTACTTATTTTTCTTCTTCCCAAAAAAGAAGATTTTTGTGTGGGTAGTGATTCCTTTATTTTGTATAATTCTTAGTTTTTTTTACGTGCTTACGCTCTTAAAGGTTAATTCGAGTTAGGCATTGGTTAAAAAGATGATAATTTGCTTTAGTTGAGTTTCCAAGAAAATCTTGGATTTGATACTTAGGTGTGTGAGATTTCCGGTGAGTAATTTCAGCATGACGTATGCTGAAATTAATTTAAACAACCTTGAATCCAATGGCTCTCCATTTAACGTTATTGTTCCTTTCAAGCTTTCTTTTGCAATCCGATTAGCCAACTCGTCAATTAGTGTTGATTTTCCCGAACCCGACGCACCAAGAACAACGACAATTTCTTCGTCACGCGCCTCGCCAGAGATGTTGTCAAGGAGCACTTTTGTTCTCGTGAACAACTTTTCTCCGGCAACCGGCTCTCCGGTGGCTGCGACGGTTTCAGCGGTTTCGGCGACGGGTTGCCGGAAGATCGTTAGAAAAGTCATTTTCCGGGGAACTTTTACATTGTATCTGAAATTATTGAAGGAGAGTACAAAAGGAAGAGAGTCTTGTTGAATTCATGGATCACTCATATCAAGAACTTGATGTACCGGAGTTTCGTCGTTGGTGGTTTGCTTTCTGACATCACCCAACGCTTCAATAACTGACCAAGAGTCGGTGAACTGTACGTGCTGGTCTGTAACATTTCCATGGGTTGTACTCTTTGATCATAAAGTTGTACACTTTCTCGCCCTTGCAATGTATTCTCCGCTACTATCTGTGACATTTGTTATCACTCTAACAGTGTAAATTTTTTTTTAATCGAAACCGCAACCGAAATATTTGATTCCGTCACTTAGATGCTATTAATTATCAATAATGATTACCAATTATAAAGTTACATTAAATGCCATTAATTATCAATAATGACTCTATTATGATAAAAACAAAACGTATTACCTAGAGATAGCTATAAAAGGAGAAAACTGATCAATTGTATGGACACGAAATACTATTGGAATATATTGAATTACTTTGCTTTATATTCATCTATTATTTATCAATTATTCTTATTTTTATTTGATTATCATTAGCTCGAGTTCTTATAAAATACGCTTTGAGCGAAATCTCAATTTTTGGTTAAACACCGATCACGAGCACACACATATGATTCAATTTATTTATTGGGCTAAACATGGAAGCCGTCATAATTTAATGCTAATCAATTGTTTGTGCGTCATCTCCTTGCAGTTATGTGAAAAATAAACTTATAGCTATGATCTTTGATATGTATATGCTCTTATTCCAGGTACATTTAAAGAAGATTAGTGCATTAGAAGGCAGAGATCAACTTCATACCAAGTGAGCATGTCAGTTGTGGATGAAATATTTTCATGGAAAGACGGATGATTTAACCCCAGTTCGAGTATCTCTGACTTTGGTTTTTGAGTCTTCTGCCTAGTCTGTTTGATATCATGGGCATCTAAAGAACATAAGATCCGTGTGGCCGCTAGGCATCAAAGTCATATTGTGTGACAGATGGTAGTCGATAATATATAAAAATAAGAAATTTCAGTGGACTTTGTTTCTGGAGTTCTGCATATTTATAACGATTTCTAAATTTTGTCTTTTGACCTACTTGTACAAGGAAAGGATACAAAAAAAGTCTTTGAAATAGATGTTTGACCCTCATTAATTGATCACTGATTTGATTGACCCGATTATTCTTGCCATCATTTTCATGATGTTAACTTTTCCATCAAATAGTCATAAGTTATACACTAAACAGTTACTGTATTGACCTTGAAGTATCACTTTCTCGGTCAAAATGATCATAAAGATATAAAATGCGAAATTTGAAGGATTTATAAAAAATACCTCAAAAAAATAATTTAGGCACAATAAAATATACAACAATGGCTATTTTGAAGAACCATTGTAAACTAAAGAGATAAAGAGGTAGGAAGGTTTTTCTATCACTCATAAACTCAGCAATATCACTATGTCATATCTACCTCTCAACCTAAGAAATTATTACTTTTCTATTTATATTTGGATGCGGACCCAGGATTTAAACTTTATGGGTTCAACTTCTAAATTTGTAATATGGAACCCATTACATATTTAAAGTTATGAGTTTCATCTAATATTTATTGTAGATTTAGTAGATTTTTACATATAAAATTATGCTTTATATCAAAAGTATTGGATTCGGATAAACTCGGAAAGCCAGATCTGCCCATGTTTATGGTAGTGCACAACCAAATTTGACTAAATATTAAGAAATTGATTCTTATATGACGTGAATTAAAGAAACTAACAAATACTAAATTCTAAATAACTTTGGATTATTAGTTAATTTTGATTTAATTCCGACAAAATTCACTTTCTAACTCTCCGATGATTATGATCAATTTACTTGAGATACTATCTCAGTTTTTGAATCTAATTAGGTGGAGAAATTAAAAAATTGTCATATTTACAAGTGGTTATTCAAAAATAACCACAGTTTCAAAGTAATTGAAATTTAGCCACTTTTAATGTAAAGATAAATCAGAACGAAAACACTGTTTAAAATTCGAAAAAATACTCCACCATAATATACTGGAACTGGAGTTCCAGTATATTATATAGAAACTTCAGTCTAATATACTGGAATTTCAGTATAATATATCGGTCCAATAAATATACTGAAGTTTGGAGCACCGGTGCTCCAGTCTCCAGTATTTTATATGTCACGACCCGAAATTCACTAAGGGCCGTGTAACGACCCGACCTGTCATCACGGGAGTTACCGCCATGTTTTCCTCGTTTTATGCTTCTATATGTTTCATTATATGTGTTTGGATAATTTGAAGTAATTCGGATAGAGTTCGGTTAGAAATGAGACAATTAGTCTCTTTATGAGAAGGTTAGTTGGGAAAAGTCAACTGAATGTTGACTTATGAGTTAGAAGGCTCGGAATGGATTTTCGATGATTCGACAAGTTTCGAGGGATGATTTTTGACTTAGGAGCGCAATCGGAATTGAATTTGGAGGTCCGGTGTAGAATTAGGCTTGAGTTGGCTAAGGTTGGATTTTGGCGAATTCCGGATGGTAGGTGAGATTTTGAATTTAAGTTTTCAAATCTTAGAAAGATGGCTGAGTTTGCAAAATAATATTTTTAAACCTTGGACTGAGATAACATTGTGCACAGTAATGCAAAAACAGTGATGTTTATCCCCGAAGGATTTAAATATTCGGCACGAAGCCCAAAACATGGCAATCAGCCCAAATCATGATAGCATCAAGTAGTTTTCAGTCAATCACACAGTAAACCGGGACGGACCAAGTCATAATCCCCAATGGTGCTCTACCCCACGCTCATACCTGGCGTGCAAGTCACCACAATACAACACTATGATGTGCAAGTCTGGGGTTTCAAACCCTCAGAACATCATTTACATGTATTACCCACCTCGAACCGGCAAAAACTCTAGCCCGCGACGCCTTTGTTCCTCAAACCGACCTCTACGTGCGTCAAATCTAACCAAAATCATAAAGAATATATTATAACATGCTAATGGGACAACACCCAATCGAAAACAATCGAAATATGACAAAAATCTCGAAACTAGCAAAACCCGAGCCTCGGGCCCACGTCTAAAAAAATTCAAAATTCACATTTTCGGAATCCTCGTCTCGCCAAGAGTCCGTACATACCAAGAACTCCCAAATCGGACCACAAATGGCCCCTCAAATCCCAAATTTAGAATTTTTTGCTTCAAGCCCTAATTTCTTACAATTTGGCTATAATCTCATAAATTTCAAGGATGATTCTTCAATAAAATCATGTATTGAACTCATAAAACTTACCTCCAATCGATTCCCGTCGAAACCCCTTCAATTCCGTCCAAAAGCTCTCAAGTTTGCTTAGAAATGGTGAAAAATGGGTTTGGTTCGCGGATGACCCACATGATTATTTGACCGCTACCATGAGGTTCTACGAAACATGGGGATAGTGGAGACCAATAGGGTCGATTTTGCTGTGTTCAAGATCATAGGGTCTGCCAAGAGATGGTGGAATGGCTTCGTTTTGAGTAGACCAGCTGGGTCGCATGATTTGACTTTTGACCAGTTCTTTTAGATAATTCTTGAGAAGTTCCTTCCTGTTACACTTAGAGAGGACTATTGCAAGCAGTTCGAGCGTCTCCAGCAAATCAGTATGACTGTCACTTAGTACGAGACTTGATGAATTGGCCCGTCATGCTCTTTTTATACTTCCCACCGAGAGAGAGAGGGTGAAGAGGTTTATTGTGGGATATGCTCAGCCTATCAGATTGCAGATGGCTAAGGAGATTGGGAATGAGATTTATTTCTAGGATGCAGCCAATATTGCCAGGCGAGTTAAGATGGTTCTAGCTCACGGGAGTGGTCAGGGATCTGACAAGAGACCTCGTCTTTCAGGCGGATTCAGTGATGCCTAATTTAGAGAAAGGGGTACTTTTGGTAGAGGTCATCCTCCCAGGACGTTTCATTCAGTACTAAGGCTTCTCATGGTACTTCAGGTGGTCGTGGCCCTCATATGCAGTATTCCGATTAGTGCACCTCCGCTCCAAAGTTGTAAGGATGGTTATTCAGGCCGCCGGGGTCAGTTTCAGGGTCAACAGTCTCAGAAGCCGAAGTCTTGTTATACTTGCTGTGATCCGTTGCACATTGCCAGGTATTATCCTCGAGATTGAGCAGTTCTCAGTATCAGAGTTCTCGTGCCATGGTTTCGACACCAGGTGCTTCACCGCTTACTCAGCCAGCTAGAGGTAGGGGTCAAACAGCTAGAGGTGGTGGTCGGGGCATTAGAGGTGGAGGTCAGGCTGCTAGAGGTAGAGGCCAGCCATACTGAGCTTGTCCTTGAGTTGTAGTTCAGAGTGGTGGGGCCCATCCATGATACTATGCTTTTCCAGCCGCCGGAGGCTGATTCATCTGACGGGGTTATCATAGGTACGATTTCAGTTTGCATTAGAGATGCCTCAGTGCTATTTGATCCGGGTTCTACTTATTCATATGCGTCATCCTATTTTGCTTCATATTTGGTTGTGCCACATGATTTTTTAAGAGCCCATGTGTATGTGTCCACACCGGTGGGGGATTCTATTATTGTAGATCGTGTATATCATTCGTGCGTGATTATTATTGGTGGTCTTGAGACTCGTATAGATCTCTTACTTCTCGATATGGTTGATTTTGATGTTATTTTGGGGATGAATTGGCTTTCACCTTATCATGTTATATTGGACTGTCATGCCAAGACAGTGACCTTAGCCCTGTTAAGGTTGTCTCGATTGGGGTGGAGAGGAATTCTAGGCCATTCTTCCGCAGGGTTATCTCTTATGTGAAAGTTCGGCATATGATCGAAAAGGGGTGTCTCGCTTATTTGGCTTACGTTCGCAATTCTAGTGCTGAGGTTTCTTCCAAGGATTCAGTACTAATTGTTCGAGAATTTTCAGAGGTATTTCTTACATACTTTCCGGGGATGCCAGCATCATTTGTAAACTTTAAGAGTCCGAATAATGTTAAACTTTTCATGATTACTTTCAAGGAATGGGTGAAGACAGATTACAGAGACCAAGTGGAGATGGAATGATGTGACAATTGTATAATTTACCCGCACACAGTGTTTATGAAGGATAAAGTTCGATAGGGAGAGAGAAAGAGAACTGGGAGGCGATAGAGACCCTATACAAGCAAATCACATACTGCATTAAGTTACAATAAAAGTAATACATTAATTATATGATCATTACCACTTAAATCTAAATTATGTGAATGACTATTAAATTAGTACACGAATAAAACTATAATTTCAAATAGACCGAAGAGTAAGCGGAAAAGACAAGATATACTACACTTTGTAGTTAATTCTTTTTTGTATCATTTAGTGTAATATATTCGTTTTTGGATAACCGAGAAATCCCAGAGAACTAATGGCATAAGGTTCGGAACTCTGGGATAATGAGGCTACCCCTACCCTTTCCCACTTGAATATCAAACTTTTGTTTGCGGCAAAATTTGAACCCATAACATGCGCCTAGTCCACAAACCACATGTTGCGCTCATACTACTAGACCAGAGCCCTAGGGGCACTACACTTTACTATTAATACATTAACTTAGTTCCAATTTTCAAATAAAAATGACTTAGAAAGAGGATAAGCTGACTTTGTGTAGAGGTCGAAGATATATAACATAAACTTAATATTTAAGAACTAAAATTCGGCGAGTTGAATTGCTCCGTAATGCAAGTTTTAATCTTCTAGTCTTAGTCCGAAGTTGCTTTGACTACAGAACTATGCATTTCTATTGGAGCGAATTAGATGATCGGGTTGTAAAATTTGCCAACTCATCTAGTATGTGGCGTATATAGAATTTTAATTTATTATCACAAAATAATTTTTATATATTGGTTTGTGTTTGATGTTCGGAAGATTATAAGAATTCACTTCGTCTCCCAAATTAATGTTTAAATTTTTTAAGTAGCATCGACTTATTGTACCTAAATATTTTATATATATAAAAAAAAGTTCATCACATGTAAATATAGTGAAATCGGACTAGTTATTTTATACAACAATAACAGCACCAAACTAGTTAGGTCGACTATATAAAGTATAAACTCCTTACCACTCATGTTGTTCCATCTATGCCTATCAAACAAATAAACCATCCAAGTCTTTCAGATTTGTCAAACTATATCATGATTTACAGAAACTAAGGTTAGCACAAATAAATAAATAAAATAGTTTTTTTTTTAAAACTAAATCAATATCAAATCGAATCTTTAATAATTGTATTGCCGTTTCTGGGTTACAAAACCCGTATATATTGATTTCAACGGTATCCAAACATTCACAATTCACATTAAGAAGAATTAACATAAATAGTCGTACACTAACCCATTTAAATTAAAATAATCAGTGGACATATAAGAGATATATAATAGATGTAATTTGTATAGTATAATATATGTATAATCAGAAGTGGCTCAAGGGTATTGGAGATCTAAAGCCAAGATGTAACAAGATGCATTAAACTTCGTTTATTAATTTTAGATATTTTTGTTGAAGTTTATTCTTTTTATTTTTTGAGATGCAATTTCATCTTGATGATGTAACCAATCCATTTAATCTTTGTTGAAACATTACTAACCTTTGATAAAATTTTATCAAGTTTAATTTTTATTTTTTCTTTTCTTTTCACATGGTCGTCTACATAATTCACTATATAGCATTGCCTCCCAAAGTAACAATTATGTATGAATTAGATTTAATTGTCTTTAACTTTTATTTGAATTTTCTCACCAACTCCCATAATAGACGACATAAAATATAAAGTTGTGTTATTGACGATTGGTGAAAAGGTAGCAAAAGATGGTTTAATTTTTTTTAATTAATATTTAATAATAAATATTTAAATTACATATAAAAAGAGTAGCTTTTGGGGCCTCTAATTTTGTGAGGCCTAAAGCGGCCGCTTTAGTGGCTTGGGGGTTAAGCCGCCTTTGTGTATAACTATTGATAATCAGTGTATAACTTATGTATACAGATTAGAAAAAGTAGAAATTGACGCTAGGCTATTTGTGTGAAGATCTCAAACATTAATTAATAGTAGAGCCAGTAAAAATAGTACGGGCTAGACAGTTTTCGGACTAGTCATTGAAAAACAGCCACCATTTTGCTGCAACAGGGATCAGTCGAGCATAATACACTAGAGATCGGTGCACCTGTGTATGAACTTCCAGCATATTATGCTGGAGATTGGAGCACATGTGTATGAACTTCCAACATATTATCCTAGATCGGTATATTATACTGGAACTCCATTATATTATGCTGGAACTCCATTATAATATACTAGAGTTCCAGTATACTTATGCTGGAGCTCCATCATAATATACTGGAGTTCCTGTATACTTATACTGGAATCTAATATATTATGTTGGAGTATTTTTTCGGAATTTGAACAGTGTTTTCGTTCAGATTTATCATTACATAAAAAATGACTAGATTTCGATTACTTTTGAAACTATGACTATTTTTGAATGATCACTTTTAAATCTAACTATTTTTTAATTTCTCCCCTAGAGCCATGTGCTAAATCTCTTTTTTGTAATTGGATTTCACTATCCAATCCAACAGACAATGTATTAGGAACTATATTGAGAATTTTTCACAAAGCACATTCTTTTAGTGTTAATTAGCCATTTATAGATACCTTTTGCTATATTACGTGCTATAGATATCTTTTATCAAAATCTACAATGTATTTCATGTATTTAAATATTTTTATTTAATAATACAAGCAAAAAAATAGGCGGTAAAACAGGAATGCCAGCTAATTTTGATATGTATTTAATTGTATTCAAACCCCATTAAAGTTAAATACAGTAACATATCTGCACAAAATCTGGAAGGTTAAAAATTTTAAAACGGAAGAAAATTTAATCAAATTATATTTTCCTAATTTTACTCAACAAACTTGAAAGATACCTAATTAAGTTGTATTCTTGTCAAAGAAAGAAACCCAAAAACGTGAAAAAAGCAACAAAACAGAGCTTTGTTTTTCGATATTTTGTCTTCTCTTCTCCTTCAAAAACAAAGCTTTGTATTTCAATATTCTGTCTTCTCTTCTCCTTCAAAAATAGAGCTCTGTATTTCAATAATTTGTCTTCTCTTCTCCTTCTTTTCGATTGATACAAATTATATACAAAAGAATGTATAACTCATATATTTTCGATGGCAAGTTTAACAGTTTTGTTGCGTCATTCTGGCAAGTGGAACAATGAGGGCAATTACATCGACTTTTCAATTGAGGGAATACTTATTAAGGAGTATTCCTCCTTTAATGATCTACTTGCTTCAATTTCTAGTCAACTGGGTATACATTTGAGCTCAAAGAGCATTAAAATACAATACACTGTTGAAGGAAATCACACGCCAATGGAAATACACAATGATATGGGTTACAGAGTGTATGTAGAATTGAAAAAAGAGAACAGTGAATTTGGGATGTATCCTTTGTGCATAACAACTATCGAAAAAGAGCTTATATCCGGAGGTAGTTTAAATCAAGGCGACATTGTGCAATTAGGCGAAGCAGTTCAAGGTATGATTCTGATACAGATGATACACTCGTAATAGAATTTGTCAAATCAGGAGAAGCGATTAGAGTCTTCGAACTCCACAAGGATTTGATTATTTCAAAAACTAATCAAAAGGAGGTTATGGGTGGACAAGTTTATAAGGATAAAGTGTCATTGAAAGAGGTGATGAAGAATTATGTTATAGCTCAAAGGTTTTAATTCCGGGTAGATCGCTCTAATGCTGTCAGGTTAGATGCACTTGTATTTTATTGTATTTGAGTGTATTTGTGTGTTTCCTCTTGATGATGAAAACGTATGAAAACAAATGTTTGTTTAGGGTGATCAATTACATGTATTCAAACGTATTTTACTGGTGTAACAATACTTTGGTGTACAATGGTATTTAGTATTTGCATATTGATACTAGTGTATTCAGTTGTATTTTTTGTATCCAAATATATAATTGTATTTTGTTGTATTTGAGCATATTTATGTGTATCCTCCTAATGATGAACAAATATGAAAACAATTGTTTTTTTAGTGTGCTTAATTAAATGTATTCTGTTGTATTTACTTGTACAAAAATACTTTGGTCAACAGTGATATTTAGTGTTTGTATATTGATACAAGTGTATTCAGCTGTATTTTTTGCATACAAATATGCAAATGAAATTTAAATTGCTCGTACTTTGCAGCTATGCATTATTATGTATTTCAGAAGATTGTGAATGGAGGTTTAAGGCTTCAACCATTAACAAATCAGAACTATTCAAGGTGAGAGAATTTAATGATAATCATACATGTCCGCTGAAGGATAAGGTGTACGAGCAACGGAAAGCTAGTTGCAGTCTTATAGGTGGTATTATAAGGCCAAAGCTTACAAACCATAAGAGGAAATACACTCCGAGGGACATTATTGATGATGTAAAATCAGATTTTGGTATAGATGTTAGCTACATGTTGGCGTGGTAGGCTAAAGAAAAGGAAATTAATTTTCTTAGAGGTGAACCGGCTGATTCATACAAGAAATTACCAGGATACTTATATATAATAGATATGACATATCCAGGTTCCCACATCAGATTAGAAAAATTATCAAAGCATGAATTCATGTACGTGTATATATCATTGTATGCCTTTATAAGGGGGTTTGAATATTGTAGACCAATTGTTGTTGTGGATGGAAGTCACCTAAAATCTTACTACACAGGGACATTCGTTTCGGGAAGCACATTGGATGGTGCAGGTAAGTATCTGAATAATAATACAATTTGTTAGTATTTTTTTAGTTTGAAAAACATGTATTTAAATATATTTGTATTCAATTGTATTTACAGGTCATCTATTGCCTCTAGCATATGATGTTATTGATTCGGAGAACGATGCTGCTTGGACGTGGTTCTTTGAACAATTCAAGATAGTATATGGTGTAAGGAAAAACATGTGCATTGTTTTAGATAGAAATTAGAGTATCATTAAATCTGTATCGAGAGTGTATCCTGATGTACCACATTTTGCTTGTATATGGCATCTATGGAATAACATATATAAGAAATTCAAAAAGAGCCACGCCAAGTTGAGCGAGATATACTTCTCGATGGAAAAAGCATATACACAAACTAAATTTGATAGTTTGATGGAGAAGGCGGAGAAGGTAGATATTAGAGTGAAAGAATACTTAGAGTTAGCTGGTTACAAAAAGTGGGCTAGGTTGTATGCACCTGTTAACAGGGGATGGACAATGATGTCAAATATTGCTGAGTCCATCAATGTCGCACTAGTTTCAGCAAGGGAATTGCCAATATACGACTTCCTCGAAGAAGTTAGGAAGATGTTTGGACGTTGGAATTGTAGTAACTGCAAAGAAGCTACACAGACATACAAGACGCTCGAAAAAAAATACTAGGAGATGCTGGAGTTGAATGAGACAATGTGTACACGTGACTGTAAGTAAAATTTTGCTGTCATTGCTGTATATATTTGTAGTTATTTTCGGAATTACTGGCATAAATACAATTGCATACAATCATTTTAAGGACTAATACAACTGAATACATGCAAGCACATAAAAGGCATATTTTTCAATGTTACATGCTCAAAAATCTATTTGAATATATCAAAATACAACTAGCAATATGAGATTTAATTTTGTATATGTATGGTGAATACGTATGATTCTAAGGTTTTTTTTAGCATACTGTTGCTAAAAGTACAACAAACTTTTGATAAGTTCTACACTTCTCACATTTGATATTTTTGCTGGTCTAAAAATATAATGTATTCATATGTCTGCTAATGTTTCAGTTGTATGTAAATTATAGGTAATTCAAGTGAATGTGCGCAAAACTTATATTTCTATTTTTAAATGTAGGTGGTACCATCAACTGAATACTTACATATGGTTAACGATGGTGGGAGGAATTACACAGTCTGCTTGTTAGAGAGAAAATGTGTTTGTGGTAGGTTTCAAATTGATGAATTGTCATGCCCCCATGCTTGGGCTATATTGAAGAGCAAGTTTCTAATGCTAGAAGAATATTGCTCTAACTATTACAAACCAAGTACAATTGTAATGACATATGATGTGCCAGTGTACCCCCTACCGGACAAAAATGACTGGAATATACCAGAACAAGTTGCAGAGGAGGTTGTACTACCACCCAAATGGAAAAGACCTCTTGGAAGGCCAAAGAAGAAGCGCGAAAAACTTTAAGTGAATAGTTGCAGCCGAAAAATCAACATTCGTTTGGCATATGTGGGCAGGGAGGACATAACAAGCGAATGTGTAGGAATGCTCCACGTAATAAATAGTTAAAACTCTGACATGTATTGGTGCTTCAATGATTTATCAATACTTTTGATGACAATGTCAAATGTAATAAATTATCTATGTCGAGTAATATTTTTTGAAATTGCTTTCTTGAATATTTCCTGACTACATTTGTAGTGGAAGTATTTTTATACAGTTAAATGGTTAGTTAAATACAGCGGAATACAACTGACTAACAAATATAAATACAACTAGGCACTGCTGCATAATAGACTGAAATATAAATGTGTATATCTGAATACAACTCATCACTTAAATACAATTGAAAGTTACAGTAAATACAGTTGAATACAACTAAGAACATCAACTTATATTTTTACAAATCTGACTTTTAATACAACTGTGACTTTCAAATAGAACTGAATAATATAGTTTAGTAGTAGTTGTAGTAAATGAATACACAATTAAACAACTGAATACAACTAAATAATACATTTGAATACAACTGAATACAACTGACTAAGAAATATAAATACAACTAGGTACTGCTGAATAATAGACTGAAATATAAATGTGAACATTTGAATACAACTCACCACTTAAATACAATTGAAATTTACAGTAAATACAGTTGAATGCAACTAAGAACATCAACTTATATTTTTGCAAATATGACTTTTAATACAAATGTGACTTTCAAACAGAACTGAATAATATAGTTTAGTAGTAGATGTAGTAAATAAATACACAATTAAATAGCTGAATACAACTAAATAATACATTTGAATACAACTAGGTCTTTCCAGAGAATCACTTAAATACTGCTGAATACATCTGATATTTGAATACAGTTGAATAAAAGTAAAATGAGAAAAAAATACAGCTAAATTCTGACATTGAAATTAACATTTTCATTAAGATATGTGACTCATGTAAGATATGTATTAAACCGTAGGATAACAATGAATACTTATCAAAAACCAAAGTGAAACAGTCATTGAAAAGTAGAATTTGACATACAAGAACACTGTTGCTATTAGTGATCAAAAGTAAGTAGTATATAAAACCAAAACTACTCAAAGCAGTATTCAGCACTATTATACACTCCAAAACTATAATAACCGAAAGCTATTCTAAAACTATCTTCATCTTAGCGTCCGACTCAGTGATTTGCCTAGCAATCTTTGAAGGTGCTTCATTCTCGCTTATGGAATCAGCGGCTATCTTGCTCATAGCATATTCCCATAGGAGAGCTCCATATCTTTGACGGAGTAGAGTGGAATCAAATGTTGTATTCGGAATCTCTCCCAAAGTGCTCAGAAACTTTGCGTATGCTGCAACATGCACTTCACAATCCCTAAAAACATTTATTGAAACAATTTAAAATAACTCATAAAAATAACTCATACAATTATATTTGTATATAACATACAAGAATGATGATTGAATACTTACATGCTCCCTGCTTTTTGTTGAGGCAGGTCTGAAATGAAAAAAAGCTTCAAAGGGATCGTTATGTGACTTGTCAGTGTAAGCTGAATAAGCACAATCTATGCCTTGACTATCTCTGTAAAAGCCACTGATGGATAGATACATAGGTAAAAGCTTAGCTAGTTTATCAATCTCAGCAACTACATAGGCATCATGACCTGCAGATCTGTACGAGTCATAGACTTTGATACATCTCTCTTTGAATGTGACAACAGCCAGTACCCAGTGTAGTTTGTCCTTCAAGTTGACTGGTATCAAGATATTATCAACAGTATGCCAAGGTACATTAGCATGTAATATGTAGCCCCTCATGTACTCACATACAACATCCTCTTGTTTGGCCACATTAGCATTACTATCTATATCAGCATACCTATCGTATATTTCAGTGATTCTTGTCTTGAAAATACAATCAACAGTTTTATATTTGAACTTGCTTATTTGATTGTACTTCCCCTTCTTTCTCATGTAGTAGAATATCACGTCCATATACTAGACACAAAAGTGGTAAGTATATAGTTTCAGTCTAATTAATTGAACTATTAATTAATATAGCTGAATACTAAGAAATACATATAAAAGTGCAATTGAATATAACAAACTATATGTGAAAGATATGGAGAATACAACTTACTATATGTTACTACATCTAATCAAACCAATTCATAATTGTATTTAAAATATGTTAAGATGAATTATAGTGAGTAATACTACTGACTTAACATTATTTAAACAATTATATATGATTATCTAAACCTGAATACATCTAAATCAAAATAAATTAGAATGAATACAATTGATTAAACCACTTGAATTTAACATAAAATATAGGTAAATACTTCAGATTTTATAAGTTGAATAAAGCTGAATATAAATTCTATAGAAATTAGCTGAATAAAGCTGATTAAAGCATCTGAAACTAAAGCTGAAATCATATGTATAATGAAGCTGAATAAATATGCAATTGAAATTAGTTTAATACATATGAATACATGTGTTAAATAAATGTTGTATATGAATCCACTTGAATACATTAGAAATCAGGGGGATTAATACAGATGTTTGCACTTGATGACCAAACTAAACAAACTTTCATACAGTGAATACAACAAATACAGCTGAATACATGACAGTATAATAACTGAAAACATCTAAATGAAACAACATGTTGTTATTCAAAGAAATTTAGTCATGTTGGGGAAAAAAACTTATGTTGTCATCCCATAGCTGCCCGTCAAATGATATAAGGTAAAACCAATTTTTGGAATTAACTTGATCAACTCCAAAATCCAATGGTATGTGAAGGATTGACTTGTTCTTCTTGTAATGGTCTTCCAATTTACTTCTACAAGTATGGTATAAATATCATTATATATATTTTTAAAATCATATAATATTAATACAATGACCGGGGAAAAACTCACTTCTGATCATATCTAACTAGAAGACCATCACGAACCCATTTGTCATATTCTTGGATGATTACCATAGGATGTGGCTCCGTTATTGAATGATCCTCAAAGGGGTGTCTTTTCTCAAAGATGGGGGTCAACTTTACTGAGGTACCTGCTGTACATTGAATTAAAAAGTAGGGACTTTTAAATTAAAAACCCATGAGGAAAGGTGAATCTTAAGTTTATAAAATCACTAACCTCCTGAGTCGAAGTTCGACTCATACGGCGAAGAGTTCCATCTACTTGGTCGTCGATTCCTATGAGATTGTATTGGAGTTGATTCAGTTTTTTTTTCCACTGGCGTGAAGCACAATTCTTGTTTCTCGAATTTGATTGGGAAGGAACTTGTCGTCCAGCTCAAATTGAGATACATAGAATTTTGTAGATACACCTTCTTGAACTGCAGATGGTATGTTGGACGGCACATCAGATGTAGTTTTGCATTCTCCTCTTGGCTCCAAACACTGTTCATTAAGCACTTGTTTCTGGTAGTTGTATGTATCATTGTTAGTGTAGTAACTTATTGTTATAATACAGTTAAATACTTATAAGTAGCTAGAATATATTACACATATCTAAGTTTAACTAATCAATATACAACAAAATACAGCTGAAATACATTCAAATACAATAGTGGCTTCAAGGTATGTTAAACTGCAGTTATGTACTTAGAAATAGATAGGATATATAAGACATTTGGATATTAACTAATCAGAATACACCAAAATTCAGTTGAAATACATTTAAATACAGCTGATGCTTGAAGTTATGACGTAATATAGTTATATACTTAGAAGTATCTAAAATACATTATATATTTTGATATTAACTAATCAGAATACATCAAAATATTGTTGATATTCATTTAAATACAGCAGATGTTTCAAGTTATGATATAATACAGTTATATACTTATAAGTAGGTAGAATACATTACACATTTGGATATTAAGTAATCAAAATATACCAAAATACAGTTGATATTCAATTAAATACATTTGATGGTTCAAGTTATGATGTAATACAATTATATACTTAGACATTGCTAGAATACATTATACATTTGGATATTTACTAATCAGAATACACCAAAATACAATTGATATTCATTTAAATACAACATATATTTAAAGTTATGATACAATACAATTATATATTTAGAAGGAGCTATAATACATATTCAACATTACCTAAACAGAATACTACAAAATACATGTTAAATATATTAAATACAGCAGGTAATTCCATTTAAATATTAAGGTTAACACAGATATGAATACAGTAAAAACCAAATGCTCAATATGTTTAGAATGTTAAACCTCAACATTAAACCCGACATCTGTTTCAATGCCATCATCACGTCTCCCTTTGGGTTCAGTTTGCTGATTTTGTTGAAGATGGTCTGAAAGCTTCTTGAAGTTATCATTGATCAATGTTCTTAGAGACTTGAACTCTCCCACAACCTTAACAATAGAAAAAAAATTAGAAGATTGAGCCAAAAACTGTAATGTTTAATTTGTGGTTTAATACTCACATATTCTTTGAATGAATTGAGGTCTTTCCTCAAAGAAGATACTTCGTCATTTTGGCGTTCTTGCAGCTGATTGTTATCCAAAACTTTATGTCCACTTTCGGAAACACTAATAGGAGGAATCTTGGGCCTATATTCTATTTCATTATGATGCCTTTCCTGTTCCTTACGCTTTTTATGTGGATGTGATGACGATGGACCAACAATTGCAATATTTTTCTTCTTAGATTGAAGATTGGATGTTGGAGAAAAGTCATCAGAATCGTTTCCCGAATTTTCTGAATGAGCAGGAGTAGGCTTGTTCTCAACATCCGCAAATACAGGAGGAAACACCATAACGGCAAGCTCTATATCGCTTGGACTGATGTCCTTGAAAACAGTCTAAAAAATAATATATAATTAAATTATAACTAAAAACTTCCAGATGCATATATGGAATTAAAAATGAAATTTCTATTGATGATAAGGCAGAGATGATAATTTGGAAATAATATGCATATGTATGAATGAAGTCTACAGCAACTATAAAATACTGTATGCATATGTGCATAATTGTATGCAGTATATGTATTCAACTTTATGCTATTTCTATATGTAATTGTATAGAACTATATGCTGGAGATTTTTAGTTCATATGCATTTGCATACATGTATTTTTAATCCTCAAGAAAATATTTATTTCAATAATATACATTTATATACAAATGTATTTTGTTGTATGTAACAATAACAACAGGCAACAAATTTCAGGAATCCCTGAAATGAATACAGTAAATTGTATGCAAATATATTTAAGAGGTTAAATGTATACAGTACATTTGGATGCATTTGTATGCAATTGTTTGCAGCATATTTTGTAGAATATAACAACAGGAACTAGAGCAGTTATTGAAGCGTAATAAATGTATGTGAATGCAACTACATACATCTATATACAAAATATAAACTAGCTATGATACAATTTGTATATTATCCTGTTTCATGTGTCATTGAACATGACGTTCATCAGATAAGAAAAGGTTGGCTGATTGCCGGTGGTTCTCCAATAGAGTATTCTAGGGACCACGTCATCAACTCGGAGTGCAATTTTAGAATCAACAGAAGAACAACACTCGTAAAACCACACTTGCATAGTTAGGGGCATCCCAGCTATCCTATAATACTTCTTCACAACATCCATCTTCATGCTAATCGATTCTGTCAACATCTCAAACGCTTTAAAACTCCAATGATATTCAGAATATCTCCCACTCTCTACTAAGTCAAAATGTAGCCTTGGTATAGTTGTACCATTCTTCTCAGATGAAAATATGAAGGTGTGTATGAAATATAACAAAGATATCTTCAAGGCATCACCATCATTGTCGGGACCCCATTTCTTTTCAGAGAAGCATTTCATCAAATGTATCTTCTTGACAAGATTAACACCCCCAAATTAAGTCTCAATAAGACGGTTAGGAAGCGTTTCAGTAAACTCAAAATCTTCATCATTACCAACACACTTTAGGCCAGTGACAAGCGCAAACTCCATTAATGTGAAATGTAATTCAATACCATTGACGTGTACTGCAAATACATTGTTAGGAGTGCCGTCTAACTGGAGAGTCATGAAGCATCTGAATAATTGATGTTGAACTTCACAACGCTTCATTTGAAGAAATGAGCCAAAGCATGTATCGTCAAATTGTTGGTACTGAACAGGAGTAAGGTTCTCTTTTAGATGGGAGACTATATCAGTGTTCGTATAAACACTGATATGGGGTGCAACTTTTGGCTGTTGTTTCACAAATAAATTAATTCCCTGAATTTAACTTTGTTAAATACATGTTAATGGAGTTGAATACTCTGATATAGTAAATCAAAAGACTACATACATATTAAAAATATAGATACCACACATATGACATAAAAAATAAGTAAATTGAATACATATGAATACATACAGGAGGAATCTGAATATATTTTAAAACTTACTGGAATTTTTAACAATTAAAAACAAAATTAATTAAATATTTTGGATACAACTAAAACTTACTGGAAATTGAACAAGCTCTCAACTATCAAAATACATAAGAATACATATAGATACTTTAAAAAAATAGAATACATTATATCTAATAGTACCCAAATACAACAAAATACATACGAATTCATATAATACTTTAAAAAAATAGAATACATTAACCAAATAGTACCCAAATACAACAAAATACATACAAATACAACAGGATACATGTAAAAAAAATTGAATAATTATGAAAAGATATAAATTTCTTTTACTGCAAATTGATAGAAATAGCAAATACCTTTTGGTGTCGTGTGTCCGATGTCTTTTTTGCAACAACTTCCTTTACATTGACGAATGAAGAATGATTCATATGTTTTTTCCTCTTTGAATCATCTGGATTAATTGGTAATTTTTGAGATTTCTCGTGTTCGACTTCTTTCAACTTGTCATTGTGCAATTTAGTTCTCCTCTCCGCTTGAGTTAATTGCAAGGAGAAAGAGGGCCCATCAAAATTGAGAATTTTGGTGGGTATACCTCTTATTAATTTATTGTGTGAAGTTGAATCCGCCATTGGTGTGTATACCAAATCTTCCTTGATCCTAAAACAATACCAATGGCTATTGTATAAGAAATTTAAGAAAAATCAGTATAAAAATTAAAGAAACCAAAAAAATGTATAAAAATGGTATAAGAAAACTTACCAGGCGTCGTATTTGTTTATGCAAACACAAGTTGTATCGATAATGGCAGTGGTAGAAGAATCGATAATGGAGGTGAAAGAAAAATTGATAATGGAGGAAAAATATTGTATTTGAGTGGGAGAATAGTTAAGAAACTTGGGTTTGTGGGAAAGGAGGTTAAAGTGTATGTAAAAGAGAGAGAGAAAGTATTTGGGGGAGTTATACGATGAGTATGGAAGAGAAAATAAAAAAAGGAGAGAGAAATATATTATTTGGCATATATGGTGCCTTAAATTTAGGATATAACCATAAATAGATATTTTGCTATAAAGGATAAATGATATTTATATAATGTAATATTTTTAAATGGTATTCATTATTGATAAATAGGGTACTAAGGTTTTCTATAGGGTGTAAAAAAAAAAGAGAAAATTTCACTTTATACCTATTGAGTTCAAACTATTTACCCTTAAATACCCATACCTAAAATATTTATCTTTTCTACCTATGCATTTAATATTATTTACCCACCCACATTAGATTCCCTATTGTAGTTAGCTATACGTTTTATTTTTTTCTTCTTTTGTAATACAGATTTTTAGTGGTGTGTTTACCTTTTAATATAGAGTGTTGGACATGGGATATTTTTTTTATAATAAGTAAAAATTTTTTATACTTTTCTGGTGCTTATATTTTGTACTCGTTGAAGGACAAATTAATAAAATTGCAATTTTATTAGGAGATAATTCCATTTTGTATTACTTTTGCGTGTTAGCATACATGGAAAAAAATAGTAAGCAAGTGTGTTATTATAAGCAGGTGTGCTAAATCAAATCGATCCAGTACTGCAAGACTCAAATCGATCCAGCACTACTCCATTGGTCTCCAATTAAATGTAGCTAATATTGTTCTTTGATGTGTAGATTGTACATTTGATGCTGGTTTTTGAAGATTTATTATTCAAAATTTAAATCCATCATTGACGGACCTTGAAGCTTGAAACTCCTAACTTGGTTTGTTTGAGTTTTTAATTATTTTGATCCCATCCTGTATGTGTTAGTTTGGAAAGTTTATTGGAGGTTGTAGCTAAAATTTTAGTCAATTTTGTGAAGATTTTGTAGTAAATTTTAAAAATTTGGGTTGAAATATAGTTGAACCAAAGAAGAAGACGAATTTGTATCATATACCTAAATAGTATACAAATATACCATTATAGTATACAATTCATTCCAACTATATACCATATTAGTATAACTATATATTAAATTGGTATCATATGCTAGTTGAATTATTTTTTTTGGTTGTATTAGCTGTATTTAATTGGTACAATATTTGATTTTCTTTTAATAATAGTAATATAATATAATATCTTGAAATACCTTATTATATTAATATATGGTATACTATTTTTTTTAATTTTTCTCTTTATACACGTGTGTTATGTAATGGTAGTATAGTCATATAGTTACCGGGAATTAACTAGTAAAACTGCATATCATGTTGGTATAATTATATGCCATATTGGTATCATATGGTAGTTTGAACATTTTTTTGGTTGTCTTAGCTGCATTTTAAGTGAATTCTATTATGAAATTATTTATATCAACATGAGTTGCAATAACGCTGGAATATTTGTGTGCCGATGGACATAAATTATGTGTATTAATAATTTTTATAGTTCTAGACAATTGTTGGAACAACCCCATACAACTAAATACCCTCTTAGTATAAGAAATGAATAAGTAGTTTTGCGAAGATTTAGCTTGTAATACAAGCATGTAATTTTCTCATACTTTTATTGCGTCTTTTAATATTTTGGTAGAGTACTATAGTCGCAGATAGTTGTAGCAATATTCTAGG
>MU734435.1:63655-114129 GCA_026770625.1 Nicotiana glauca
TTTTCGCTACTTATACTTTTGTTCTATTTTTTAATATTTTATTATCATTTTTATTATAACTAGTATATATGAAGATTTGGTTGTCGTAGATTATGTTTTCTTGCTCTATAACTGATTGTATTACTGTTAATGGTAGAGTATATTGATATTTATAGGGAAGGAGATCAACGTTTGCATGACAATCACATGTTGATTCTTAGAATCTGATTATCTAATTTATGGTTCTCAACAAGAGTCAATGTGATATTGAGTATATTAGATCAAGTGACACTAATATTATTTCTGTTTAATAATTAATTTTAAAAAATGAGAAAGAAAATAAAATAAAAGGTATATTGTACTATTTATATTAAAAAAATGTGAACAAATATTTTTATATCCATTATTTTTCTTATTGTATAAAAAAAAGAATAATTAAAAAGTAGTAAAAACAGTAAATGAAATTAGATTATGAAGAGAAAAATAATATAAATAAATAAAATTAGATGGTAAAAAGGGAAAAATAAGAAGAAAACGAGAAAAAAGAAAAGTAGAAAATAAAAAAAAGAAGAAAAGAAGCATAGAAATAAAAAAGAATTGGAGAATAAAGAAAAAATTCTCTACAAAAACTACTATGGGTAGGAAATGTAATTAGTTTATGGGTAAAAAAATAAATTGATAGACAATGATAAATAGTTTTGTTTTTATGGGTAACTGTGTCAAAACCCCTTGTAAAAATTCCAACTATATTTGAGACCAAAAGATTATGGCACAATCCCTTCTCCTTAAGAAGGGATCCTTACATAAATAGCCGTAACTACTCGTACTTACTTTTTAATAAACAGCCTTTTTCCTTATAACCAATCCAATTGTTCGATTGATCAGCTAATTGAATTTTTACTTAATTGGTGATAGTTTAGTTTCTTACCTTGTACTTTTATTCGCCATCAAAAAGGTTATTCAATCATAGAAAAGAGTAACTTTGATACCAATGTTGAAAAGATAGAATAAAAGGTTAACTTAATCCCAAAAATTAGTTCACAAAATTGTGATTACCAAGACCATACAAAGAGGAAACTCTATTCAATTCCCACTTCCAATTTGGAATGCTTTAACATAGAGTAAACATAAATTTCCCCCAATACCCTCCCAAAAAGGCCTTATTTTCCAGCTCTATGAATTTGAAGACGTGGCATTCTAGTTACTCCAAGACTTGTTGGCTATACTGATCACACTTAATTAATAATTTTGGGTTCGAATCAAATTGCTTTTGTTAGAAAGCGCTTTATCTCATAATGTGAAATTTTTTAATGACAATTCAAATTTAATCGGATCGTATTACGGGTATTCGAACAACGAACAAAAATCCAAAAAAACCACACTTTAGACATTTTTCTGTTTTTATTGGCGTGAGTCATGAAAGTTGTGGTGCATAATAACCCAAGCTTGAAGTGGGAAGAGAAAAGAAACACAATTAGAAGATGATGATAAGATGACCTCGCTACACTACTCTTTTTTTCTAGTTAAAAAAAAGCAAGCAAGAGACTTCTATTTTATGAGTTGACCCGGTCTTCTATATTAAACCCAGTTGACAACACCTAATAGTAGTATTGAATTATTGCTCCTTGACAATTTATTTGTTTTTTCAGTTTTCACTCTTATTTCGTACTCATATTAGGGTTTTGACCATTAAATTATATTCAATGACGTTGAAAAGTAGAGATGATACCAGATAGTCACTCTAAAGGGATGTTATCTAAAAACTAGCAGTGCGTCCTGAATTGAATTTTTTGGAACAAAAATATTCTGAATTGTCTTGAAATTGAGATTTTTAATTTAAAATTTTAGGACAAAATAAGTATCGGCTAATCTCTAAATAACATCTCTAAAAATGGCTTTTAGTGCACTTGTGGATAGTCTTGATTATTTGATCCATGCTAACATCATAATCAAACATTTAGGATAAAAAATATTGCCAACAAGAAAGGGGCAACACTTATTAAACTTGCCGTTCTGCCCATGCAACAAGCGATGATAAAAAAATCAAGATTAGCCACTTCCGAGGTCATTCTAGCAAATCACTTGGTTTCAACTAATCTGAATTCATACCGCATAAAGCCCACTAAAAACGAAAATGCTCTTTACTAGAATTTTGTTCCATTCTCAAGACTTAAGGCTTGAGACCTCTAATTAAGGGTCAATCCTCTCACTTGTGCTTTAGGCAACTGTATTTGTTGTATTCCCTGCATTTCTATGTGCTCTTCCATTAGAGTTCTTAATTATTACTATTAATTTCTGTGTCAAATTTTAAAGTTCTAACAGCTGAAGAGTTGGTGCATTGATAAGAAGACGTTACACCAATTAAGATTTGAATAATTAAATGAATTTGAATTCAAAATATTTGCGTAAAGGATATTTAATTTATTAGTAATAAAATTTAAAATATGATAAAATGTGTGGAACGTGCACAAATGCAAAAAGTACCATATAAATTGACATATATAGTGGAAGTAATTGTCACTTATAATGCATCAAACAAAATTGCATATGGATAAAAATAAAAAAGCGAACGTATTGGATAATTTTTTTCTTTTTGCATATAAAATATTTAATATATATAAAAGTTTGGACGGTAGAAGGCGTAAACCAGCCGTTTACAATTTTCCCTATGAGAACACAACTTCGTTGATATTTTTTTTAATAGTTGTATGATTATAATTTTGTGTGTTCAATTGAAACATATTTAATACAATTACAAATCTCTATAACAACATCCTTATATAACAGTCATTCACTATAAAAGTCAAGTTTTCCTCAGAGCCGATTTTTAAAGTAATATTTTACTTTTCTATAATAGTTTTTTTTACCTACAACAACAATAGCCATATTTACTAACACTCCTCGTAAAATTATCCCTCTATAACGGTCATATAGAATCTTTAAGATTATTAATAATAATTCTAAAAATATATGCAAAATAAAGTTTCTATCTTGCATAAGATAGATTTGAAACTTTGCACATGATATTTTTTCCATTGGACAAATTTCAAAAAATATTTAGATAGAAGATTTCTTGAGTCGAGGGTCTCCTGGAAACAGTCTCTCTGCCCCTCGGGGTAGGGGTATTGTCTGCGTACATATTACCCTCCCCAGACCCCACTTGTGGGACCATACTTGGACGTTATTGTTGTTGTTGTATTTAGATAGAAGATTTAATTGTTAAACTCTTAGATTGTATTCAATGGAAACTTATATAAGATACATTTTTTGACAAAAACTTGAACATGAATCTTTACCAATTCAAGTGTTATATTGCTAATAAGAGATGAAATTTACAAAACAAGCTACAATTACAAAATTCTTTCACAATCTTAGAAAAAATTAATTTTTAGGTAGTTTTAAAATGTCGGCCTTAGAGTTTAAATTTTTATACTTTTAAATATTAATTCACTAATAATGTATTAGCTTTCTTTAATATTTAACTAGTTAAATTTGCATATCTTTTGAGATATTAAATTCAAATAAATTTTCTTATCTTTTATAATATGTAACATTAAAAAAGAAAAAAATAATTAATTTTTGTATAACTTTTATTTATAACAGCCAAAAAATATTTAAACTTCAAATGCTGTTATAGGTATTTAACAGTGACTCACTGTCATGACTCAGATTTTCCACCATCGGAGTCGTGACAAGTTGGTATCAGAGCACTAGGTTACATAGGTCTCACAACTCATGGACAAACTTAGTAGAGTCTGAGGGGTAGGTACGGGGACGTCTGTACTTGTCACCCAGAGTCTATTGAGTTAGGAAAAATCTCTCATTTGTTCTTCTTGTCGTGCGATTTGGTTTCTCAAATGCTGATTGAATTTATACTCTGTTCTTTCGCAGATGGCGAGAACACGCACTTCCTCATCCTCCGATCAGCAGTCCGAGCCACAGGCAGCTCCCGCTAGGGGCATAGGACGTGGCCATGCTAGGGGCTGAGGTAGGGGCAGAGCCCAGCCACCAGTAGCAACACCAGTGGCAGACACTCAGGTTGGCCTTGACGAGAAGGTTCCGACCCCAGTCCAGACAGTTCAGGTGGGCCCAGCTCAGGTCCTAGAGGGGTTTATTGCTACCCTAGTTCTTCAGGACGCCTTGGTCCGGTTGGTTGGCCTTATGGAGAGTGTCACCCGAGCAGGATTGCTTCCTACAGCACCAGCCACATCCCAGGCTGGAGGAGGAGCCTAGACTCTTGCTGCACGTACTCCGGAGCAGGTAGCTCCCCAAACTCAAGTTCCACCGGTTCAGACAGCTACGGTAGTTCAGCCGTGGGTAGTTGCACAGGCCGGTGATTGAGCGGCTATGTCCGCAGACGCTTTGTGGAGACTGGACAGGTTCACCAAGCTCTTCACTGCTACATTCAGCGGAGCTTCTTTTGAGGACCCCCAGGATTTCTTATATAGCTGCCACGAGGTTCTTCAGAACATGGGCATTGTGGAGTCTAACGGAGTTGATTTTGCGAATTTTCATTTATCTGGATCCGCCAAGACTTGGTGGAAAGATTACTGTTCAGCCAGACCAACAGGGTCGCCGCCTTTGACTTAGGATCAGTTTTCAGAGTTGTTTCTGAAAAAGTTTCTTCCCGTTACTTAGAGGGATGCTTACCAGAGGCAGTGTGAGCGCCTCCAGCAGGGGTATATGACGATCACTTAGTATGAGACCCGATTTATCGATCTAGCTCGCCATGCCCTCGTCATACTCCCAACTGATAGGGAGAGGGTGAGGAGATTTATTGATGGTTTGATCCAGCCTATCTGTCTTCTGATGGCCAGGGAGGCGGGTAATGACATTACTTTTTAGGAGGCGGCCAATGTGGCTCGGAGGATAGAGATTGTTCTGCCACATGGGGGTGGTCATAGGGGAGACAAGAGACCCCGTCACTTAGGTCGATTCAGTGGTGCCCCATCTGGAGGCAGGGATTCTTATGATAGGGGTCAGTCTTTCAGGCCGTTCCAGTCATCCCTCCAAGCTTCACAGGGTGTCCCAGGTGATCGTGGTTTTCGTGGGCAGTATTCCGATCAGTAGTCACTCAGTGCACCGCCAACTCCCATCAGTACACAGCCTCTTAAGAGTTTTTGTAGAGGTCATTCGGGTCGTCAGGTCCAGTCTCATCGTACAGAGGGATGTTATGAGTGTGGTGAGTATGGTCACATCAAGAGAGCTTGCCCGAGATTGAGAGGTGTACAGTCGCAGCAGCAGGGTCCTCGCCCCATAATTCAAGCACCAGTTGACCCACAGACTGCCCAACCAGCCAGGGGCGGGGGTAGGGATCATAGAGGTGGAGGTCAAGACCATAGAGGTGGAGGCCGGACTGCCAGAGGTAGGGGTCATCCGGTGGTCGATCATCCTAGAGACATGGTTTAGGGAGGTAGGGCTGAGCCCCCGGTTTTATGCTTTGCCAGCCAAGCCAGAGGCGGAGGTGTCAGATGCCGTTATTACAGGTACTATTATGGTTTGTGATAAAGATGTGTCAGTACTATTTGACCCTGGGTCGACATATTCATATGTGTCTTCCTATTTTGCACCCTGCCTGGCTATGTCTAGTTGTGCTTTGGATATTTTTGTTGACGTGTCTACACCGGTGGGTGACTCCATAGTAGTCGACCGGGTGCATCGTTCCTTCGTGGTTGTGTTTGAGAGTCTTGAGACCCGTGTTGATTTACTGCTTTTAGATATGGTGGATTTTGACGTCATATTAGGGATGGATTGGTTGTCCCCGTATCATGCCATCTTAGATTATCATGCCAAGACCGGGACCTTGGCTTTGCCAGAATTGCCTTGACTAGATTGGAGAGGGACCTCAGGTCATACCACTCGCAGTGTTATTTCATATGTTAAGGCTCGACACATGGTCGAGAAGGGGCGTTTAGCTTATCTGTCGTATGTTCGCGACTCCAGCTCAGAGGTTCCTTCTATTGACTATGTTCCTGTTGTTCGAGAGTTCCCCGAGGTTTTCCCTTCAGACCTGTCGGGTATGCCGCCCGACATGGATATTGATTTCTATATTGATCTGGATCCGGGCACGCAGCCTATTTCTATTCCGCTGTATCGCATGGCCCTGCTAGAGTTGAAGGAGCTGCATGACCAGTTACAGGATTTGCTAGAGAAGGGTTTTATCAGGCCTAGTGTTTCTCCTTGGGGTGCGCCAGTGTTATTTGTGAAGAAGAAGGATGGTTCGATGTGGATGTGTATTGATTACCAGCAATTGAACAAAGTGACGATAAATAATAAGTATCCACTGCCGAGGATTGATGATTTGTTTGACCACCTTCAGGGAGCAAGGGTGTTTTCAAAATAGACTTGAGGTCTAGCTATGATCAGCTGAGGATTAGGGCGTTTGATGTCCCTAAGACAGCATTCCGCACTCGGTATGGGCACTATGAGGTTTTAGTCATGTCATTTGGGTTGACCAATGCCCCTACAACATTTATGGAGTTGATGAACCGAGTGTTCAGGCCATATCTAGACTTATTCGTGATAGTCTTTATTGATGATATTCTGGTATACTCCCGTATCCGGGAAGAGCACTAGCAGCACCTCGGAGTGGCTTTTCAGACTCTAAAGGATAGTCAGTTATATGCTATGTTTCGAAGTGCGAGTTCTGGTTGAGTTTGGTTGCATTTCTGGGTCATATTGTATCAGCAGAGGGTATTCAGGTGGACCCGAAGAAGGTTGATGCAGTCAAGAATTATCCTCCACCAGCTTTATGACCTAGATTCAAAGTTTCTTGGGGTTAGCAGGTTATTATCATCGGTTCGTGGAGGGGTTTTCTTCTATTATAGCCCCGATGACCAGATTGACCCAGAAGGGTGCCCAGTTCAGATGGTCAGATGAGTGTGAGGTGAGCTTTCAGAAGCTCAAGACAGCTCTGACCACGGTACCGGTGTTGGTTTTACCCACGGGTTCAGGGCCTTACATAGTCTATTGTGATGCTTCCCGTATTGGGCTTGGTGCAGTATTGATGCAAGATGGAAAAGTCATTGCCTATGCTTTGAGATAGTTGAAGATCCACTAGAAGAATTACCCGATTCATGATCTAGAATTGGCGGTTGTTGTTCATGCTTTGAAGATTTGGAGGCATTATCTATATGGTGTGACGTGTGAGGTGTACATGAATCACAAGTGCCTTCAGTACCTGTTCAAGAAGAAGGAGTTGAATGTGAGGCAGAGGAGATGGCTAGAGTTGTTGAAATATTAAGATGTTACTATCTTATATCACCTGGGTAAGGCCAATGTGGTGGCCGATGCATTAAGTAGGAAGTCCGCCAGCGTGGGTAGTCTTGCTTATATTCCGGTCAGCCAGAGACCGCTTGCTTTAGATGTTCAGGATTTGGCCAACTGATTTGTGAGATTAGATATTTCTGAGCCTAGCAGGGTGTTAGCTTGCATGGTCGCTCGTTATTCTCTATTGGAGCATATCCGTGATCGGCAGTTTGATGATCCCCATTTGTGTGTCCTGGGAGACACGGTACAACGTGAAGGTGCCACGAAGGTGACCTTAGATGATGATGGTGTTTTGATATTGCAGGGGCGAGTTTGTGTGCCTAATGTTGATGGGATTCGAGAGTTGATCTTAGCGGAGGCCCATAGTTCTTGGTATTCTAGCACCTGGGCGCCACAAAGATGTATCAGGACTTGTGGCAGCATTATTGGTGGCGTAGGTTAAAGAAAGATATTGTTGCATATGTGGCTCGGTTTCTGAACTGTCAGCAGGTTAAGTATGAGTATCAAAGACCCGGTGGTTTGTTTTAGAGGATTGAGCTTCCCGAGTGGAAGTGGGAGAGGATTACCATGTATTTCATTACTGGACTTCCGCTGACTCGGAAGAAGTTTGATGCTATTTGGGTCATTGTTGATAGGCTGACCAAGTTAGCGCATTTCATTCCAGTAGCAGTCTCCTATTCATCCGAGAGGTTAGCTGAGATTTATATCCGGGAGATTGTTCACCTTCATGGGGTGCTGGTATCCATCATTTCGGATCGGGGTACGCAGTTTACCTCGTGTTTCTAGAGAGCAGTTCAACAGGAGTTAGGTACCCAGGTTCAGTTGAGCACAGCATTCCATCCTCAGACGGACGTCAGTCCGAGCGGACTATTCAGATTTATGAGGATATGATCCGAGCTTGTATCAATAATTTTGGAGGCTCGTGGGACCAGTTTTTGCCTTTAGCACAGTTCGCCTACAACAACATCTACCAGTCCAACATTCAGATGGCTCCATATGAGGCATTGTATGGTAGGCGATGTCGGTCTCCAGTCGGATGGTTTGAGCCGGGAGAGGCTCGGTTATTGGGTACAGACTTAGTTCAGGAGGCCTTAGATAAGGTCAAGATCATTCAGGAGAGGCTGCATTCAGCTCAGTCTAGGCAGAAGAGTTATGCAGATCGTAAGGTCCGAGATGTAGATTTTATGGTTGGTGAACGGGTATTGCTCCAGGTGTCGCCTATGAAGGGCGTGATGAGGTTTGGAAAAAAGGGCAAGCTTAGCCCTAGGTACATTGGTCCGTTCGAGATTCTTGATCGAGTGGGAGAGGTGGCTTATAGACTTGCATTGCCATCTAGCTTATTAGCTGTGCATCCAGTTTTTCATGTGTCTATGCTTCGGAGGTATCACGTCGATCCTACCCATGTGTTAGACTTCAGCATTGTCCAGTTGGACAAGGATTTATCTTATGAGGAAGATCCAGTAGTTATTCTAGACCGGCAGGTTCGTCAGTTGAGATCTAGGAGTTTTTCCTCTATTCGTGTTCAGTGGAAAGGTCAGCCCCCTAAGGCCCTGCCCTGGGAGTCCGAGTATGATATGTGGAGCTGTTATCCACATCTGTTCCCCGACTCAGGTACTTCTTTCTTTTGTCCATTGGAGGACGAACGGTTGTTTTAGAGGTGGAGGATGTGACGACCCAAAGGGTCATCACCCGTTTCCTCACTCGTTCCGTGCTTCTGAGGCCTTAAAAAACTCATTTTTACTTGCCTCAATTTGCGTGCCCGTAGTCGGAAGGCTTTTATGTTAAAATATATGAATTTTGTGAAAATTTGAAGAATTTTGATATTAATATGATTACAGTTGACTTTGGTCAACATTTTTGGTAAATGGACTCTGACCCAAGATTGGACGGTCCCGGAGGGTCGGTAGAAAAATATGGGACTCGGGCATGTGCCCGGAGTCGAATTCCGAGGTCTAGAGCCCGAATAAAGAATTTTTCTGTGAAATTATTTTTCTGAAATTATTAAGGAAAATGGAAATGAAAATTGATTAAAAGACTATGGTATCGAGCTCGTATTTTGGTTCCGATGCCAGGTACAAGTCTTAAACATGTGTTAAGCGCTTTCTATAAAGTTTGGTCCAAATCGGACATCGTTTCACGTGTTTCGGACCTAAATATCTAAAGTTGGAAGTTTATGAAGTTTGAAATGAAAATGATGATTTTGAGGCTTGATTCAATGATTTTGATGTTATTTTGGCGATTTGATCGCTCGAGTAAGTTCGTAGGATGTTAATGAGTTAGCGTGTGTGATTGGTTAGGAGCCCCGAGGGCTCGGGAGTGAATTGGAGGGGGTTCAGGTGTTTTTACACTTAGGAAAAGGATTAGATTTGCTGCATTTTTTTAAACAGACATTTTACTCTTCGCGAACGCGGCCCCATGCTCGCGTTCGCAGTGCTTTGGTGTTCCCCTTCTTCGCGTTCGCGCTCTCTGTCCTGCGTTCGCGATGCCTTGGATTTCCCTCTATCGCGTTCGCGTATATTATCTCGCGTTTGCATAAGTCAACGACCCTCTTCAGCTTGTTTGCGTAAGGCGTCATGCGTTCGTATAAGCCATCTTTTGGACCCTAGTATTTTTCCTTTTCGCGTTCGCACTTCTCCACCCGTGAACACCATGGTTGTCAGCTTGTGCCCTTCGCGAACGTAACTCTACTGTCGCAAACGCGTAGGGTAATTTCGTCCAGTGATTTTTTTTAAAAGTTTCTGAAACAGTACATACGAGAATTCTTCACTTTTCTCACGAGCCCTCTTCTCTCCCAAGCTTTAGGAAGCAATTAAAGCCCCAATCTTCAAGACCACTTGAGTAAGTAATTTCCCATTTATTTCCTTCACTTTTCCTTCATTAATTAGCAAGTTTCTAAGCCTAAATCATGAAATCAAAGTATAAATTATGGGTTTTGGATAGAGTTAGGATTTTGAGAATTTTGGGTGATTCAACCTCAATTTGGGGTCGAATCTTAAAACAAATTGTATATTTGGACTCGTGGGGTCATAGGTGATTAGGTTTTGGTCCGATATTCAATTTTGGACCATGTGGGCCTGATGTCTAATTTTGGTATTTTTGGAATAATGCTAGAAAATTCATATATAGGCTATGGGATGTTGCCATTGAGTCCTTATTAATATTATTGGATTAATTATGCCTAGATACCACTGTTTTGGAGTCGGATTGTAGAGGAAAGGAGGTATTTCAAGGCTGATTGCTATTCTTGGGATCGAGGTAAGTGTTTGTTTAATCCTAGCTTGAGGGAATATGAGTTGAGTCTTGTTTCTAATTGCTATGTGATCGAGTACGATGTATAGGCATGGTGACAAGTATCTATACATTGGTGTCTAGCATAACCGTGAGTCCTTATAATGTGATCATCATGACTTGGTTGTGAACTCCGTGTTTATTGGAGGATTTCTATATGTTGTGAATAACATGTGAACGGTAATATGATCATTTGATTCCTGGGAGCATTGGCTCGGATTGTGATACGAATATTGAAAGTATATGAAATAATTGGATTCTTTGGAGCGTTGGCTCAAAATAGTAAAGTGAATTATAAGATAAGAAAAGTAAGAAAGAGAAAGCGTTGTTGATTATTCCCTTGCCGGGATGTTTGGTTGAACTTGTTGGATTGTTTCCCTTGCCGGGATGTTTGTCAATTATTTGCTTAGTTTATGCCCCTTAATTGTGACTATTATTTGGGGAGTCAAACTGTTAAATGATATTGAGGATCAGGTTGCGCGCCGCAACAATGATATTGAGGATCGGGTTGCACGCCGCAATAATAATATGTGAGGATCGAGTTGCGCGCCGCAACAATGATAAAATGATAAATGATATAGGTCGGGTTAAACACCGCAACAGTGGTATTTGTGGAGCGGGTTGCACGCTGCAACAAATGGTAATTATGGAGCGGGTTGCATGTCGTAACAGTTATTTGATGCCATGTCTTTATATTGAGTATTGATTCCTTGTTCATGGTGAATCTAAGTTGCTTTAGTTTATTACTCTGGATTATTGTTAAGATTGTATCTCCCCATAGCATGTTTCCCCTCCCATATTGTTAATTCCTTTGTATACGATTCTGTTGTATATTTATATCTGCACAGGTTTATGTGGTGTCTAGTCTAGCCTCGTCACTACTTCGCTGGGGTTAGGCTAGACACTTACCAGCACATGTGGTCAGTTGTGCTGATGCTACACTTCAATGCATTTTTGCACAGGTCCAGGTTTCGAGGAGCAGCAGAAGCAGTAGTACAGGAGCGGGATTTCATTTGCACGAGACTGAGGTAGCCTTGAAGGCGTCCGCAGGCCCGGCGTCTCTTCTTTATGTTCTCTTTTAGACTGTTGCCTTATTGTTTTCGAGACAGACATCTTATACGTTCTTTCAGACCTTTATTTTTAGTATATTCTTAGTAGTTCGTGAGTAATGTGACACCAAATCTTGGGTAGAGGCTATTATTGACTGTTCCGCATTTTGCTTCGTATTTATAAATCAGACTCCCGCTATTGTTCTTAGTAAATTTCATGTTCTATAATGATGCTATAAACTGTTAAAATAATTGTTTAGTGATGGAAAGGTAATTAAGTTGGCTTGCCTAGCTACCACGAGTAGGCGCCATCACGACTTTGATGGTGAAAAATTCGGGTCGTGACACTCACTATGAAAATAAAAATATTGGAACAAACGAGACTGTTATAGAGAGTATTGATTGTATAGCTAAATATAAATTAAGACCATAAAAGAAATTAAAAGACATATTTTATACAATCATTGTATTAAGACTAAGGTATATTTGTCAACTCTATGACATCAACAATTGCAACCAAATATTAGCATAAATATTCTTATAAAATCACATCTGGTTTACAACAAATAAAACCAGAAATCTAGTAGTAAAAGGATGGACAAGATGAAGGAGACATGTTAACCTTTCTTCCAAGAAACACAATTGCAACCAAATATTAGCATAAAGATTCTTATAAAATCACAGCTGGTTTACAACAGATAAAACCAAAAATCTAGCAGTAAAAGGATGGACAAGAAGAATAAGATGCATTAACCTTTCTTCCAAGAAACACAACTGCTTTCTTTCTTGCACTCTTTTTCTTCTATTTTACGTGAAATTATTTTCTTATTAGCTTGTTCATAAAAAATAATACGATATTTTTATAAATTTTACTTTAATATTTCCATCTTGAATACTCTTAGGGTCATTTGTGTGATGACCCAGCCAGTCGTCTCATGAGTTACCGCTCTGTTTTCCCCATTTCTACTTCTTTATGCTTCGTTATCCGTGTTTTATGTGGTCAAGTTGAATAGTTTGCATTCGGAGTGGTTTTGGTGAGAAATAGACACTTAGTCTCTTTTAAGAAGGTTTAAGTTGGAAAAGTCAAGCGGATGTTGACTTATGTGTTAGAGGGCTCAGATGTGAGTTCTAGTGGTTCGGTTAGCTTCGGGAGGTGATTTGTAACTTAGGAGTGCGATCGGAATTGGTTTTGAAGGTTCGATGTAGAATTAGGCTTGAATTGGCAAAGTTAGTATTTTGGCGAATTCCGGTTGATAGGTGAGATTTTGATCCGGGGGTCGGAATGGAATTATGAGAGTTGTTGTAGCTTTGTTATGTGATTTGGGACATGTGTGCAAAATTTCAGGTCATTCGGATGTGGTTTGGTTGGATTTTTTTATCAAAAGCATATTTTAGAGGTTTTTAGAAAACTTAGGCTTGAATTTGATGTGAATTGATGGATTTGGTGTTGTTTGAGGTGTTTTGATGATTAGAACAAGTTTGAATGAGATTTTAGGATGTGTTTGTGCTTTTGGTTGATGTCCTGGGGGCCTCGGGTGAGTTTCGGGTAGTCAATCAGACCATATTCTATGTTGAGAAGTTGCAGAAATTGCAGCAATAGTTGCAGAAAAATTATGACCTTCGTGATCGCATGAGGTCCCTCGCTATCGCGTAGAAGGAATTTGGGCTGGTCCGAGTTTGGTCTTCGCGTTCGCGTCTGAGGGCTCGCATTCGCGGAGGGTGATCATCATGTGTTTCGCATTCGCAGGTGAGAGTTCGTGTTCGCGTATAAGGCTTTGGAGTCCAAGTATATTTGTTCTTCGCGTTCGCAGCTAAGGGCTCGCGTTCGTATAGTTCTAAAAGTGGAAGCATCGCGTTCGCGTAGGGATAATTTTGGAAAAAATAAAAAGGTGCTTCGTGATCGCTAGGCTGAGGTCGCGATCGCGATGAAGAAAGTTCAGAAGCTGGGCAGAAAGTTTATAAACATTTTATCCGCAATTTTGAACCATTTTTCCACCATAGTTGAATGTTTTGAGAGCTCTTTGAGGGAAAGTGAAGAGGAATTCAAGGAGAAGTGATTGTAGGTAAGATTTATGAACCTAAAACGTGATTCTATTGTGAAATCTAGCTAGAAATTCATGAAAACTTCAACAAAAATGGAAGAACTAGGGCTTGTGATTTTGGAATTTGAATTTGGGATTTGAGGGGTCATTTGGACTCCGATCTTGGTGTTCTTTATATGTATAGACTCGTGGAGTGATAAAGAACCCATTGATGTAAAAAAAATTTGAGTTTCGAGAAGTGGGCCTGGGACTCGGGTTTTGCTAATTTTGAGATTTTTGATATTTTTGATTGTTTTTGCTTGGGCTTTGTTCCCTTAGCATATTGTGATGTATTCGTTCTAATTTTGGTTAGATTCAACGCACGTGGAGGCCGATTTGAGAGGCAAAGGCATCGCGACCTAGAGATTTAGCCGGTTCGAGGTGAGTAATAATGTTAAATAATGTCCTGAGGGTTTGAAACCCAGGATTGCATATTGTAGTGCTATATTGAGGTGACTTGCACACCGGATAGCGAGCATGGGGTAGAGAACCTTTGGGGATTGTGATTTGGTCCATCCCGATTGATGAATTTACTACTTATTTGATTGAAACTTATTTGTTATCATCATGATTTGGGCTAATTTCCATATTTGGGCTTCGTGCCAACTATTTGAATCCTTCGGGGATTTTAACTGATTTTCCTCACCTTGCTTGTTAAAAATCATATCCTCAGTCATGTTTCTATTTGTTTTAAACGATTTGAGCCGGTTTATCATTTTAATGCTAAATGAAAGGAATATGTGGGCTGAGATCCATACTTTCTATTATTGTGCCTGAGAGGCTGTGAGGTAAATGACTGAGAGGGGTTGATAACCCAACGTGAGGATATTGTATATGATATGGATCAGGCTGCACGCCGTAGCAATACTTATATGGATCGGGTTGCGCGCTCAACAATATGGCGCTTGGGATGTAGGAGCCCCTCTGGAGTCTACACACCCCTAGTGAGCACAATCGACTATCTATATGGGTCGGGCTGTGCGTCGTAGCGATGTACTGATCGGGATGCACGCCGTTGCGGTTATTCTGATTTCTATTATTATGAGAGATATGAGTTAAGTGCTGAGAATGTGTACTAAGAAAGATAATACTATGGCCGAGGGGCGGATTTCTACTTGTTATTTACCTGTTAAATTACCTGTTTAGTCCTGATTTAAAAAAATTTCATTCGACTTCTTCACTGGTTTACTGCTTAAGTGATTTTACTGCCTTGATATAGAATTACATTGTGCCTTTACTTGTTTTCATGCTTTTATCGATTATTTATAATTATTACTCACTGGGTCAGAGTACTCACATTATTCCCTGCACCGTGTGCGCAGATTCAGGCATCGTAGAGTCCACTCCTGAGTGCTGATCCTCCCAGTCCAAGCAGTGATTCGGAGACTACAAGGTAGTTGTTGGCGTCCGTAGCCCCGTGCCTCCCTTATCTTATGATTTTCATGTTCTTAGAAGTATTACATCGAATTTAGTATTCAATAGACTGGTATCACGCTTATCAGTGCTTATGACTTGTGACACCCCGATTTGGGCTGTGTCGGGATGGTTTCTTCTATTGTTATCATTATTTCAGCAGATTATGACTATTATATCATGTTTAACGACTGTTTATAGTATTTAACTATTTAATAGAGGTGTTCTGTTTAGTCTGGCTGGCCTTGTCTTCACGAGAGGCGCCATCACTTCCAGGTTCGATAATTAGGTCGTGACAAGTTGGTATTCTGCCTAGGTTACTAGATATCACAAGTCATGAGCGATTTCAGTAAAGTCTCGCGGATCGGTATGTAGACGTCTGTATTTATCCTCAAGGGGCTGCAGAACCTTTTAGGAAAAACCTCACACTTGAAATTCTTGTCGGGCGAACTTATTGATCAGAGTGCTAAACTTCTATTATTCTATTCTCTTATAGATGGCGAGGCCTCACATTACCAGACGAGGTGGAGACCACCAGTGCCACCCACTGAGGCCACTAGAGGCCATGGACGCGGTCGTGGTCGTGGCAGAGGCAAAGCAGTGAGGGAAACAACTGTTGATCCACCAAGTTGCCCCAGCTCAGGATCAGGCTCCAGCAATACCAGTTCAGGCACCAGTTGTGCCCATCATGGTCCCGAGTCTACAGGAGACCTTGGCACAGATCTTGACAGTTTGCACTAGCCTGGCTCAAGCAGTTTCAGCCACCATAGCAGCAGCTAGTCCACAGGCCCGGGGAGGCAATCAGACCCCTCCTGCTCGCACACCTGATCAGGTAGTGCAGGGACTACAGATGCCGGAGGCACCTCCAACTCAGCCGATTGCACCATTGCAGGAGTTCAGGGTTCTAGTTATGCCGGATGATGAGCATCGTCATCTTAAGAGGTTTGGTAGACTCTAACCTCCGTCATTCTGTGGTGCTGAGGCCGAGGATGCCCAGGGTTTTCTAGACAAATGTCAGCGGATGCTCCGTCCAGTAGGGATTCTTGAGTCTAGTTGTGTGGCATTCACCACCTTTCAGTTTCCTAGGACTGCCTTCACTTGGTAGGAGGCGTATGAGAAGCGTAGGCCTATTGGTGAAGCGCCCCTTACTTGGCAGGAGTTCTCCACTCTCTTCTTGGAGAAGTATGTACTACAGTACCACAAAGAGGAGTTGCGCAGACAGTTTGAGTGGTTGAGACAGGGGGATATGACCATGTCCCAGTATGAGATGAGGTTTTCAGAGTTGGCTCGTCATGTCGTTTGGATGGTTCTGACCGATCGTGAGAGGATCCGGAGATTTGTTGTTGGCCTTAACTACCATCTCCACATTCTTATGACTAAAGAGAGAGTACTGGGTGCTATGTTCGAGGAGGTGGTTGATATCACTCAAGAGATTGAGATAGTTCGCCATTAGGATCAAGAGGAGAAGGAGGCCAAGAGGCATCGAGGTTTTGGCAGTTATAGTGGTGATCCTTCGAGGGGCTAGTTCAAGCATGGTAGAGGTCATTCTTTCAGGCCCACTCAGTCGGCCCGTCCAGAGCATCGTGGGGAATCTTTTGGTCGTGATCATCATAGGTCTCAGCAGGGCCAGTCATCACCTCAGCTGTGATGACCCGTCCCGTCATCACGTGAGTTACCGTCCAATTTCCCTCATCTTATCTTTCTCTATGATTCATTATCGGTACTTGAGATGATCGGGTCAAATTGGATTGGTTTTAAATGGAAATGAGACACTTAGTCTCTTTAAGGAAGGCTTGTTTTGGAAAAGTCAACTAGATATTGACTATTGAGTTAGAGGGATCGGATGTGATTTCCGGCAATTCGGTTAGCTTCGGGGGATGATTTGTGACTTAGGAGTGCGATCGGAATTGATTTTGGAGGTCCGGCGTAAAATTAGGCTTGAATTGGCGAAATTAGTATTTTGGTGAATTCCGGTTGGTAGGTGAGATTTTGATCCGGGTGTCGAAATGGAATTCTGAGAGTTGCAGTAGCTTCGTTAGGTTATTTTGGATGTGTGTGCAAATTCCAGGTCATTCGGAGGTGTTTTTGTCGGTTTTTTGATCAAATACGTATTTCAAAAGTTTTTAAGAAACTTAGGCTTGATCTGATGTGATTTAATGGTTTTAGCGTTGTTTGATGTGTTTTGATGATTGGAACAAGTTTGAATGATGTTTTTGGATGTGTAGGTGCTTTTGGTTGAGGCGTTAGGGACCTCGGGGTGATTTCGAACGATCAATCAGACCAAGTTTGGCTTTTGAAAGTTGTAGGTTTTTCAGCAATGCGTTGCAAAGATTTTGTTCATTGCGATCGCGAGAGTGATGCTGCGATCGCATATAATTAATTGGAGGGAGGTTGAATTTGTTCAGCAATCGCACTAAAGGGGTTGCGATCGCATAGGTTCTTCAGCTGATGTATTGCGATCGCATGTGTTATTATGCGATCGTATAGAGGGAGTTCGAGGTCTGGGTATTTTTGTTCTTCGCTATCGCGTCCAAGGGCCCGCGTTCGCATTGCTTAAGGAAAATGTTCATCACTATCGCAGGGGATTTCATACGATCGCATAGAGGAAAAAAGTGCTGGACAGAAAGGTTTTTAAAAACATTTCATCCGGCGACCCAAGTCCCATTTCCTCCATTGTTGAGTATCATTGAGAGCTTTTGACGAGGTTTAAAGAAGGTTTTGACTGGGAATCGATTGGAGGTAAGTCCTATGGCTTAGAAACATCATTTTATTGAAATATCAGCCCTTCGGTTCATGGAAATTTGAGTAAAATTGGAAGAACTAGGGCTTGATTTTTGAAATGAAAATTTAGGATTTGAGAGGACATTTGAGCTCGGATTTTGGTAAATTTGATATGTATAGACTCGTGGTGAGACGAGGAATCCGGTGATGTAATTTTTTTAATTTTTCGAGAAGTGGGCTCGGGTTTTGCCAACTTTGTGATTTTTGATAATTTTTGAGTCTTTTCGATTGGGTTATGTTCCCTTAGCCTATTGTAATGTATTCCTTGTGGTTTTGACTAGATTCTACGCACGAGGAGGTTGATTTGCGAGGCAAGCGCAAAGCGAGCTAGGATTTTGGCCGGCTTGAGGTGAGTAATGGTTATAAATGATGTTCTGAGGGTTTGAAATCCCGAATTTGCACTACGTGGTGCTATGTTGAGATGAGACACACGCTATATGATGAGCGTTGGGATTGTTACTGAGACTTAGCTAATATTAGTATATTCTGGGCTAGTTGCCATGCTTGGGGCCTTGTGCCGATCTGTAGAACCCTTAGGGGGTATGTTGTACTAGTTGACCTCACTTTACTTGTCGTAATCATACTCTCAGTCATGTTCTTAACTGTTAAACATAATATGAACCGACTTTAGAAATTGGCAATCCAAATGAGGAATACCTGGGGTTGGAGACCCTGTCTTAGCTGAGTGGTCCCGGGAGGCCAAGTCTGTATTGACTGAGAGGGGTCAAGGACCCCATAGTGACGGGCTACACGTCGCAGCAGTATATGTATATACATATATGGATCGACTGCACGTTGCAGTAGTATATTATATGGATCGGACTGCATGTCGCAGTGATATATTATATGGATCGGACTGCACGCTGCACTATTATAGCGCTTGGGCTGTAGGAGCCCATCCGGAGTCTGCACACCCCGTGAGCGCAGTCGACTATTATTATTGGATCGGGCTGCACACCGCAGCAGTGTGTGTATATATATATATATATATATATAGGGCTTCACGCCGTAGTAGTATACTGTACGGATCAGGCTGCACGCCACAGCAGTATACTGTACGGATCGGGCTATACGCCGCAACAATACAAGTAAATTACCAGACATTGAGAGAAGTAAATGAGTTTTGTACTGGTTCGATGGGTATTCACCTATTTTCTTCATTTAGATGCTGTTTACTGCACTTACTATTTTTATATAGAACTGCGTAGTGTTTTTAAGAGTTTTCTTATCTTCAGTCATTATTTATTGCTATTACTCACTGAGTCGGAGTACTCACTTTACTCCCTGCACCATGTGTGCAGATACAGGTATCCCGAAGGCATAGTTGAGTGTTTTCCTGTTGTCCAGACTATCACCGGAGTTATTGAGGTAGCTGCATGGTGTCCGCAGGACCCGATTTCTCCCTTATCCCTTTTTATTTCTGCACTCTAGACTTTTATATGTATAGGTTGCTACTCAGTTACATCTAGAGGATCTAGACTCGTGACACCAGATCTTTTGGGAGTTGTATTGGTATTTTTATGGTATTTCCGCACTGTTTTATCTATTATCCCGGATTTAAATCATGTTAAATTGGTAATTTAGCTCTAATAATTGGTAATGAGCTCCGTGCGTGGGTTGAGAGTGTTGAAATGGTCGAGCTTGCCTAGCATTGTGTTGGGCGCCATCACGATCGGGATTGGGGTCCTGACAAGTAGATGGGGGAAATGGGGTGGTAACTCACGTGACGACGAGCCGGGTCGTCACATCCACGCCCTCCTAGCTTAGAGTTTCTTCCATGATAGGTCCTTCTACTGTTCACTCTAGTGCGAGAGTTCCCTTCAGTCCCCTTCCCCAACACCTGAGAATTGTTATGATTGTGGAGAGTTTGGATATATGAGGAGGCAGTGTCCTCGTCGTGTTGCTAGCTCGTCTCAGCAAAGGGGTCAGCCCTCGACTTCTGCTCTAGTTACTTCACCACCCGCCCAACCAGATAGGGGTGGAGATCAAGCATCTATGGGTCTCCCTAGAGGGGGAGGTCGATCAGGCGATGGCCAGACTCGCTTCTATGCTATTCCAGGTAGGCCAGAGGTTATTGCTTCAGATGTTGTCATTACAGGTATTATTTCAGTCAACCACAAAGATGCCTCTGTATTATTTGATCCCGGTTCTACCTATTCTTATATGTCTTCATATTTTGCTCATCATTTGGGTACGTCCCGAGAGTTTCTTGCTTTACCTGTTCATGTATCTACCACGGTGGGCGATACTAATATCGTAGATCGTGTGTACTAGTCCTGTGTGGTGACTATTGGGGGTCTGTAGATCTATTGATATTGAGCATAGTGGATTTTGATATCATTTTGGGAATGGATTGGTTATCTCCGTGTCGTGCTTGTCACACCTCCTTTTTCACTACATCCCTGGGAGGGTATAATAAATGGGAGTTTTTTTTCAATTAAAGGACAATCGAAATGGGATTATATTATTAAGAGATTCAGAGTCACCACATGGGAGATTTATGGTGTCCCAAGTCACCACTTGGGAGATTACAGTCCGCGAACCAGAAATCTGGGTAAGAACCTTTGTTAATCCAGGAGAAGGTGTTAGGCATTCACGAGTTCCGTGGTTCTAGCACGGTCGCTCGACTGTTATAATTGGCCTATTATCTAATTTAAAACATTTTAGAATCTACGTGAAATTTTAATTCTTTAACCGCTTTTATTTAATTAATTAAAGGAAGATTGTAACGTCATTTAAAATATGTTTCGAACTGCGTCACATAAATGCACCCGCAGTCCATAACACATTTTATTTAACGTTGAGATTTAGATTTGGGTCACATAAATGTGCACCCGAGTGTAGGAAGGTAAATTATTAAAATAACGTGCCTAAAGCAATTATGCATTTGCAAATTTGCGAGGGACATGGAATTTTTCTAAATGACACGCCTCGAACTCTAAGGATCAATACAAAATTAATTAAATGAGGGCCACACAATAGTCTTTTTTTTGGCATAGCACACCTCAATTCTAAATTAAAAGGATTAATTTAACTACATTCGGAGGGTCATAGCTACTTGTTTTATCTAATATGGCGCACCTCAATTATTAATTAACGGGCTAAATTAACACTAACTAAAAGGCTTACAAGAGAAAGTTGATTATTAATCTAGCACAAATGAAGTGATGGCTTAATGAACAAGAGGCGACGCAGTTTGGGCCCAAACATGAGCCCAAATCTTGAGTCTCGTGATTACTTAAGGTCAGGCTCAATATCAAGCCCCTGCATCGCGTGGATAATGCCAAAAATTGCAAATAAACCATGTAACTATACAGGAAAAAAAACTAACGATGGAATCAATATCAATGCACACAACCTTTGGAATCTCAATTCAATTTATCATCGAACAATTATCTGGTATTTTTGCAATGACTCAACTTTAAAAACAATCCCATTTTAACAACTAACAGTAAACAAACTTTAATTTCTAGATCTCTAAACTATCTTGCAATGCAGTCCTGAAGATTTTAAAAGAAACTAACCAATCTAGTACAAAGAGAACATAGATAAAACCAAAATAATACCGTGCCATTATCCAGATAAATTTAAGCGTAAGTCAACATTAAAGAGCCCCGACAAATCTCAACCAAAAACCAAATAGAGTCCAGGGTAGGTAACAATCATTATAAAATTAACAACTACAAATTCAAAGTCTTAATAACACAAATTCTAACTTACTCAAGGGATAAAGTCCATGACTTAACTGATACTACAAAGCATGATAACAAATAGTAAATGTGCTGAAGCAAAAAATAAATTATCCTTCAAAATCTATCGATCTCCATGCAAACAGTGGCGACATTTCAGACACAAGAAGAAAAGAAAAGATTAAAACTACTTTGAACAAAAAAACTTTCCATCTCCACTTTTACTCTTCCAATTTGAGCATCAATTAACATATGATTCAGGAACATGTACCTGGGATTGAAGAAACAAAGAAATAATGAAGGATCAACAGTGTTAACAGCAGAAATTGACACCAGCAAAAACAACAGCCCATATTCAGTGATGAAACCACAGAATTAGTTCCAAATACAATAGAATAGTAAAACTCAACACAGCTGGACTCCAAAAAAGCTTGCCACACACCAATATCAATCCATCTCAAACACTTAATGAACCCAAGATTGCTTCAGCAGATTGAAAATTTAGAAATCAAAGAAGAATATCAATGGAATAGTGGAAATTTGCAGCCATTCTATTTTTTCTTAGATTTTAGCTCTTAATCTTTGCCTTGGAAGGAAATAATAAGATGCCTTTATAGGCAAGCAAATAGGGCAGACTTCAGAATTTGATTTTTACACCTTACCCCTTTTAAATTTTCATTTTAGCTTAAATGACCCAAGTGTAAAAGTCTGAAGTTCAAACTAGTCCCTTCCCCCAGCTTATAGGAAGCTTCCTAATCTGTTATTTGAAAGATTCCCTCACCCTATTTCCTAAAATATCCCCATTTTTCCATTTTTTTACCTTTAGCCACCCAAGCAAACCCCGAGTCTAAATGACCAAGCAAATGGGTCTGCACAGACCCAAATTGAATCCCTAATTGGGCCCGTTGTTACCTAGAAACCAACCTACCACCTAAAGACCCTGGTATGGGACCTGACCCATAATCTTTCACACAAAAACCATTTTTAAGCAAGCAGCAAAAACGAAAAATAGAGTTTGATGGACTAACCAAACTAAAACATCACTGTAATTTAATTAAGTCAAAACCCTAAATTTATTAGCTAGTGCTAAAGTGCAATAATGAATTGAGACAGTAATCACTATGAAGAAACAAAACTCAAACACAAAAGAGAGATGAAGAAAGATGACTCTATATAACAGAAAAATGAAAGAAGAACCTGAAATACAAAAATACCCAATGGATTGTCCAAACCTTACAATTCTTTTTCACGAAATCGATTTTAATTGGAAGGGGACTCAATCACATGTTTTCATATGAGAAAACATGGCCCAGTCCCGTTCTGATCATAATCGATGCCAAATCTACTAGTTCCAGGGTCTTTGACATTTTCAGGTATCACTCCTGACTCAGATTCGATGTGATAGGTAATGATCCGAAGGAAGCCAATTCGAGATTCGGGGAGAGGGGGTCAAGATGGGTCTGTGGTGTAATTTTGATGGGGATTAGAGACTTGCCGCTGCCGTAGAGTGATTTTCAGTGGTGGTTGATGGTGGCGGACGGTGGTAAGGTACAAGGGAAGGAGATGAAGGGTTCGAGGTTGTCTCTGAGGCATTTGGACATTTTTAACCAATTTTGTTAGGCTTTCCTGGCCGTTGGATAAAATCAAATGAAGGTTCGATATTGAATACAACAAAACGATGTTGTTTTAGTCTTGAAAGGGCTGGACTGGGTTAAGGCATCAGACCTGGGCGAGTTTTTGAAAGGGGGTGAATGCTTGGGCCGGGGATTTAGAAGGAGACTGCCCCAAAGCTTAATTCCTTCTCTTTTTAAATTTTCTAATTTCCCCTTTTTTTCTCTCTCTCTCTTTTTCCAGATTTTGTTAAATGCAAATTAACATAAAAAGACCTGATTTAAATCCAAAAACTAACTAATTACTTTTCTCAAAAATTAATCAAGTCCTAATTTAAAAAGAAAATTATGTCAAATTCAAAAATTAAAAGTTAAAAATGCAAAATGAACTATTTTTTGTTATTTTCTTCCATTTTATAACATTAATCCAAAATGCAAATGCAACATATATTTTTTTTTGTATTTTTTACCAATTAAAATGCACGGAAAAAATGCACACAATTAACAGAAAATGCCTCGAAAATCCACAGAATTGAAAATACTGAAAGGAATTATTTTGTTTTGAATTTATGGGAGTAATTCATATAGAGAAAAAATTATGTGCTCACAGCGGCCTCTCTTTGCTCGAAAACACGAAGAATTTTTGTGCTAAGATAAAGTGAGCGTATACGAGCGAGTTTTGCCCGTTTGAATACTCTGTGGGAAACATTTTTTAAAAGATTTGACCGCACTATGCTTCCGAGGTTGCCTACATATCCTTGGCTAAAACGGAATCAGGTCAGCATAGTTCAGGAATGTTTGGTAGCTGGGACTACCCTGGAGCTGTGATTTTACTGTTGCTGCTACTGCTTATTGACCCCTTATTACACTATGTCAAAAATAAAATGAAGCTAGACTAGACTACATTATATGAATTACAAAACCTATCTATCTCTTCAAACTTGATCCTACAACATTTATAGCCATGCTGATTTGTATTCTTCTGGTGAAATTCCTCTATTGTCGACTTGAATTGTGATCTGAGATATTTTCCTTTTCTTCAGGTAGATTCCTGACTGCCAACTTGAACTACACTTTGAGATGCTTTCCCTTTCTCCAGGTGGACGCTTGACTGCTGAACTGTATTTTGAGATGTTGCCCTTTTCTCCAGGTGGATGCCTGATTGCCGAACTGAACTGTATTTGATATGTTGCCTCTTTCTCCAGGTGGACACCTGACTGCTGAACTTGAACTATATTTTGAGATGCTTTCATTTTCTCCAGGTGGACGTCTGATTGCTAAACTTGAATGTATTCCCATGCTTTTTAGGTGGGCTCCTGACTACTAAACTTGAATGTATTCCCTTGCTTTCCAGGCGGGCTCTTGATTGCTAAACTTGAATGTATTCCCATGCTTTCCAGGCGGGCTCTTGACTGCTAAACTTAAAATGTATTCCCATGCTTTCTAGGCGGGCTTTTGATTGCTGAACTTGAAAGGTATTCCCATGCTTTCCAGGCGGGCTACTGATTGTTGAACTTGAAATGTATTCCCATGATCTCCAGGCGAGCTCCTGACCGCTAAACTTGAATGTATTCCATGCTTTCCAGGCGGGATCCTGATTGCTAAACTTGAATGTATTCCCATGCTTTCCAGGCGGGCTCCTGACTGCTAAACTTGAAATGTATTCCCATGATTTCCAGGTGGGCTCCTAATTGCTAAACTTGAATGTACTCCCATACTTTCCAGGCGGGCTCCTGACTGCTAAACTTGAAATATATTCCCATGTTCTCTAGGCAGGCTCCCGACTGCTGACTTGAAATGTATTCCCTGCTCTCTAGGCGGGCTCCTGACTGCTGACTTGAAATATAATTCCTTGTTCTCTAGGCAGGCTCCTAACTGCCGAATTTGAAATTTTTCTCTTGTTCTCCAAGCGGGTACATGATTCCAACAAAAATAGACAAAACAAAGGAAATTTTCTGCCCCGGTTTGGTAGCTGGGCACATAGGTGAGTGTTACGCTGAATCATTCTACCAACTATTATTAAGTATTTGAAAGCTAAGTCCTATTATCCAGGGAGGTTGTAACGACCCGGCCGGTCATTTTTGGAATTTATGCCCCGATCCCTCATTAACTGCTTTCCCTAAGTTCATTTATGCTATTTTGGTTTGCTGGGACGTTAGATATTAGAATTCGGAGTGTTTTGGGACACTTAGTCCCTAAATGAGAACTTAAGAGTTGAAAAATGGTCCGTATTCGAAGCAGTGTGAAGATGACATCGGAATGGAAATTTGATGGTTCTGTTAGCTCCGTTAGGTGATTTCATGGTTGGGAGTGTGTTCGGAAAGTAATTTGGAGGTCCGTAGCTCATTTAGGCTAAAAATGCCGAAGTTTGAATTTTCGAAGTTTCGGTCCGATAGTGAATTTTTGATCCGAGGGTCGGTTTGTAATTTCGGAAGTTTTTTAGCTTCTTCATGCTATTTTTGATGTGTGTGCAAAATTTTAGGTCAGTCGGACAAGGTTTGGATAGGTTTTTTATCGAAAGCGTATTTTGATAAATTTGAAGTTCTTAGGCTTGAATCCTTGATTTAATCGGGCTTCCGGTGTTGTTTGAGGTGTTGTGAGGATTGGTACAAGTTCGAATAAGGTATTAGGTGGTATTGGTGCTTTTGGTTGGAGTCCCGGGATAATTTCGAATGCTCAACGAGCAAAGTCTGGAGTTAGAGGAAAAATTTCCAGCAGGCTTCTGATACTTTCGCTTCTGCGGTCCTGGAGCCGCAGAAGCGGAGCCTCATTAGCGATTCCTTCACCGCAAAAGCGGAGCCGCATAAGCGGCCATCTTTCCGCAAAAGCGGTTTGTGCGCCATATTGGGAGAACCGCAGAAGCGGCTCCCTTCCCGCGTAAGCAGAACCGCAGACGCAGTTATTTGACCGCAAAAGCGGTCCTTGTCTCTTTAAGTCGAACCGCAAAAGCAGGACCGCAAAAGCAGGACCGCAAAAACGGTCCCTGTGCCGCAAAAGCGCAAGTCACAGACCTGATAAGGGATAATCCGAGGGTTTATTTCAAAGTTAGAAAATTTAATTGAAAGCTTGGGAGGAGGCGATTTTGAGTGGATTTTGAAGAGAAGATCATTGGGTAACGTTGTTTGATCCCTTCTAGATATATTCCATCATTTCCTAGCTAAATCAACCATTAGAATTCAAATTCAAGGTCTAAAATTGAGAAAAATGGGTGAAACTTCCTAGGCTTAATTTTGTGATTTTGAGTGGGCATTTGACCTCCGATTTGGGAGATTTTTATATGGTTAGACTCGTGAGAGTACGAGGGTTCTGAAAATGTGAAAATTATTCGATTCCGTAATATTGACTGGAGGGGCATTTTGGTTATTTTACCTATTTCCGCGCCCTAGCTTTAATTTTAATAGTGGAATCAGTTGTTTGCAATATTATTTATGATTTGTAATTGAATTGAATAGATTTGGGCCATTTAGAGTCAGATACTCGTGGCAAGGGCATCGTTCCCTAGTTGATTTTGTATCGGTTTGAGATAAGTAGGTTGTCTAACCTTGTGTGGGGGACCTCTCCTCGTAGGACTTCTTATGTGCTAATTTAAATGTCTTGTACGCGAGGTGATGAGCGTGTACTTGAGATAATTGTTGAAAAGTTCACTTTACTTGAATTGTTTAAACTGGGTTTTCTCCGTTATTTGACTGATTTCAATGCAAGATTTAATCCGTGTTAGTTAGAGGAGCATGACTAGATAGAATTAATTGCTTAATTGCCTTAATTGAAATTTCGTGAAGCATGTTAGGCCAGAATTTAATTGTTACTTGTATTTATATACTTCATTCTCTGAATATTTCCCTGATTTGGTTGCGCATTTACATTGGGACCACGAATACGGATTTCGGTAGCTTCCCCTCCCCCCTTCTTGCTTGACTACTTTTGGATTGCGGGTTCAATTCCCAATAGTTCCCCCTGCACGGTTATATGGACTGTGGGTTCAATTCCCGACAGATCTCCCTGCGCGGTTATATGGACTACGGGTTCAATTCCCGGAAGATCCTTTGCTATTGATATGATGGACTACGGGTTCGATTCCTGGGAGATCCTTTGCTGTTGGTATGATGGACTACGGGTTCAATTCCCAGAAGAACCTTTGCTATTGATAAGGTGGACTACGGGTTCGATTCCCGGGAGATACTAGATATTTAAATGTGATAGACTACGGGTTCAATTCCCGGGAGATCCACTGGACAGTTGAGGAATACTTGGTTGTGTTATTTTCCTTACTTAGCTTAATTGTCATTGACTTGTAGTTTCTATCATATTTTTATCGTTTTTTCAGATTATTCGCTGATTTGCACTGTTCATTATTGTTATTATGTTTATCTCAGTAGGGCCCTAACCTTCCTCGTCACTACTTAACCGAGGTTAGGCTTTGCACTTACTGAGTACCCCTGTGGTGTACTCATGCCTCTTCTGTGCATGTTTTTCTTGTGCAGATCCAGGTACTTCTGGTCGGGCGTTCTATCAATGATCCAGGTGCTACATTCGGAGACTTGAGGTATATTCTGCCGCGTCCGCAGACCGAAGAGTCTTCTTCTACTCTAACTTGTAGTTAGTAGTTCCATTTCATGTATTCAATTGTTGTAGACATTTTGGATATTAGAGCCGTAACTTATATTTCTCTTAGCCTGTGTTGCCCGTGGGTTTCCGAGTCTTTGGGATAGTTTTAGAATGCTAAGCGTTAAGGTGTATGTGCCATGCGACAATTATATACATTTTTCATGTTATTTAGTCTTGATTATAAATTTCCGCAAATTGCTATTACTTCCGCAACGTGTTAGGCTTACCTGGTAGCGAAGACTAGATGCCGTCATGATGTGTTCATAATTGGCGAGCTAGGGTCGTGACAAGTTGGTATCAGAGCTCTAGGTTCATAGGAGTCACGAGGCACAGTCTAGTTTATTAGAGTCTCGCTGATCGGTACGGAGACGTCCGTATTTATCTACGAGGGGCTATGTAACTGTTTAGGAAAATCTTCATTTCTTTTGAATTCCTTGTCGTGCGATATTTTCACACAAATTCTAAAATTCTATCTTCTATTCCCTCACAGATGGTGAGGACACGTGCTACACGAGAGGCCCAGGCACCTGCGCCCCCTACTTCCGCTGTCAGAGGCCGGGGTAGAGGTCGAGGACGTGCCCGAGGTGCAACCACAACACCCGCACGCGCTGCCGCTGAGGTACCACCCATAGATCAAGTTAGAGCATAGGCACCTAGTACACCTACTACAGTTACTACTACTCCAGCGCTCCAGGAGACCCTGGCTCAGTTTATGAGCATGTACACTACTTTGGCTCAGGCATGGTTGCTTCCCATCGCTGCAGCCACATATCAGGTCGGGGGAGGGGCCCAGACTCCCGCAGCTTGCACTCCTGAGACGAGAGTGCCGATGGAGCAGGTTGCAGAGATTATTCCTGTAACGCCTGCAGTACCAGTACAGCTCGGGGATGGGTCAGCTGTCTCAGAGGATGAGCAGTGCAGGCTAGAGAGGTTCAAGAGATATGATCCCCAGTGTTCAGTGGCCTAGCTTCAGATGATGCCTTGGGATTTTTGGAGGAGTGTCATTACATTCTTCGTACTATGGGCATATGGAGTCCAGTGAGGTTTCTTTCACCGCCTTCCAGCTTCGGGGAGCCGCGTATGATTTGTGGCGCACTTATAAGTTGGATAGTCCAGTCGAGTCTGCTTCACTGACTTGGACACAGTTCTCCAACATGTTTATGAGGGAGTTTGTTCCCTAGAGCCTTAGGGATTCATGGCGCACAGAGTTTGAGCGTTTGCACCAGGGTGCTATGAAAGTATCAGAGTATGCCATCCGTTACACTCGGTTGTCCAGACATGCACCGGCTTTGGTCGCCACAGTTTGGGAGAGAGTGTGGAGGTTTATCGAGGGACTTATTTCGCCCATACGGTCTAGCATGGCTCGAGAGCTAGAGATGGATATACCTTATCAGCAGGTAGTGAGCATTGCCAGACGAATTTAGGGTATGCTTGCTAGGGAGCAAGGGGAGAGGGAGGCCAAGAGGTCTCGAGAGTCAGGTCACTACTCTAGTGCCCGTACTTCAGCAGTCGGTCGTTATGGTAAGGGTTATTCTGGTCGCCCTGTTCATTCAGCCTTGCCAGCAGCCGGTAGTACTCCAGCTCCACCAGCACCTCAGGAGCCTTATTATGCTCCCCCAGTTTCTAGCGCTCCTCCTGTGCGGGGTACTTCCAACGATCAGTCTATTCACAGTCAGTCACAGCCGCCACAGCCTCCCAGAGCTTGTTATAGGTGTAGGGATACCAGCTGCATGGTTAGTGAGTGCCCCAGATGTGGGAGGGGTGCGCCTTCTTAGACTCCACAGCCTCATCATGCTCCACAGGGTCAGCATGCCATCATTCTAGCTCCAGCTGCCACCCCACCTGCCCAGTCAGCCAGGGGCAGAGATCAGGGAGATAGAGGTCCCCCTCGAGGGAGGGACGGGCCAAATTTTATGCTATTCTTGATCGTGCCGTGACTGTTGCCTCCGATTCTGTTATCACAGGTATTATATTGGTTAGTCACAGAGAGGCATCAGTTCTATTCGATCCTGGCTCTACTTTTTCATATGTGTCCTCTTATTTTTCTTCGCATTTGGGTGTGCCTCAGGATTCTTTGAGTACCCCCATTTATGTTTCTAGTCCTGTGGGAGATTCTCTTGTTGTGGACCGCATGTACCGGTCGTGTTTGGTCACTATTTGTGGTTTTGAGACCAGGGCTGATCTATTATTACTCGGTATGGTTGACTTTGATATTATTCTGGGCATGGACTGGTTGTTGCCCCATCATGCTATTATTGATTGTCACGCCAAGACCGTGACACTGGCTATGCCAGGAATTCCACTTATTGAGTGGAGTGGTACCTTAGATCATACTCCCAGTAGGGTTATTTCTTTCCTTAAAGCTCAACGTATGGTTGAGAAGGGGTGTGCTGCTTATTTGGCTTATGTGAGGGATGTTAGTGTTGACACTCCTTCTGTTGATTAAGTCCAAGTGGTACGGGATTTCCCCGATGTGTTTCCAGGTGATCTTCCGGGCATGCCGCCCGATAGAGATATCGATTTTGGCATTGTTCTATTATCGGGAACTTAGTCCATTTCCATTCCCCCATATCGCGTGGCTCCTCCTGAGTTGAAGGAGCTGAAGGATCAGTTACAAGAATTGTTGGGTAAGGGTTTCATTCGACCTAGTATTTCGCCATGAGGTGCTCCTGTTTTGCTTGTGAAGAAGAAGGACAGTTTTATGCATATGTGCTTTGACTATCGCCAGTTGAACAAAGTTACAGTGAAGAACCGATATCCTTTACCTCATATTGATGATCTGTTTAATCAGCTTCAGGGCGCACAGGCGTTTTCCAAGATTTATTTGTGCTCAGGTTATCATCAGTTAAAGATTCGGGAGCCAGATATCCTGAAGACTGCCTTCAGGACTCGGTATCGTCATTACGAGTTCCTTGTTATGTCTTTTGGGATGACTAATGCCCCAGCATCTTTTATGCACTTGATGCACAGCGTATTCAGGCCATATCTTGATTCATTTGTGATTGTTTTTATTGATGATATTTTGGTATATTCCAGGAGTCGGGAAGATCATGAGCATCACCTGAGGGTAGTGCTTTAGACTCTGAGGGAGAAGAGATTGTATGCAAAGTTCTCCAAATATGAGTTCTGGCTGAGTTTTGTGGCATTCCTAGGCCACGTGGTGTCGAGTGAGGGCATTCGGGTGGATCCGAGGAAGGTGGAGGCCGTGCAGGGTTGGCCCAGGCCCTCCTCAGCTACTGAGATCCGTAGTTTCCTTGGTTTGGCGGGTTATTACCTTCGCTTTATGGAGGGGTTCTCTTCGATCGCGGCCCCTATAACTAGATTGACCCAAAAGGGTGCCCCTTTTCAGTGGACAGAGGAGTGTGAGGCGAGCTTCCAAAAGCTCAAGATAGCTTTGACTTAAGCCCCAATCTTTATGTTGCCTACCGGTTTGGGGTCCTATACAGATTATTGTGATGCCTCACAGGTTGGACTTGGGGCAGTATTGATGCAGGATAGTAGGGTGATTGCCTACGCGTCCCGATAGTTGAAGGTGCATGAAAAGAACTACCCTGTAAGGCAGCTTACCGTAGAGGTCCCTAAGCGTGCTCACTGCTGCACACCAGAGTGATGTCCAGATCCACCTGCCTCAAATCCTGTACATTTAAGTACAGAAGCGTAGCATGAACACATAAACCACATGTACTCAGTAAGTATCCCGTTTAATCTCGAAGAAGTAGAGACGAGAGGTCGACTTGATACTTACTAAGGTCAAAATAATATAATATGATAGAATGAGATATACAACATGAAAGATTTCCAGTAACACAAGTTCAACAAAAGAGTCTTGTTCATGTTCTTGCCTTAATTAAATTACCAGTTTTCCTTTTATATCAAATGGGTGATCACGTCATAACTAAATGTAAGCATATAAAGCATGCACAAACATGCCGAGGTCGACATCACGCTCCAATAGAAAGTAAATTGTGCACTGCCGAGGGTCGAGCGGCACGAACTGTAGATGCATCTATTATAACGGAGGCGATCGGCCCAATCCATAATCATCAATAATATATCAAGTAAAGCACATAAGGCTCAATTACATGCAAGGGCACTCCTACCAAGGGCTTAAAAATTTATATGTTCACTTTCATTTCCTCAAGTCCCTAGCAATTCATAACGATCATATTGGCAATTTAAAGTAAGAAATATTCCCCAATTAGACATGACGTGGGTCCTACACTACCTGAATAATTATCATACAGTAGTTACGCACGGACTATCGTCACCTTGTACGTACGTAGCCCCCGCATTTAGCATCAATTACTTATTCAAAATCCTATGGGGACAATTTCCTCTAACAAGGTTAGAAAGGAGACTCACCTCGCTCCAAAGTGCCCTCCCAATATCCAAGAACGAGCCCAATTCCTCAATTCGAAGCCGGACAATCCCAAACTAATCAAACGAAGCAAGAACTAGTAAATGAATGCTTATAAGGTTGAATTATAGCTATTTAAGAAATTTCCTAGCCATTAACACAAGTTTCCTAAATTCCGACCCCGGGCTCATGTGCCTGGATTCCGAGATTTTTCGAAGGAAGTTATTCTTTATCACCTAAGGATCACAAATATATGATTTCTAGTTCATTACATGGCAAATTATGTGCTAAAACCTTAGTTTTCATTAAACCCTAGGTCTAGCTCAAATCCATTAATTTTACCCAATTTATAGTGTTAAGTCTACCTAATGTTTATGTATTTGAACTAAAAATGAGTGGGGATTACTTACCTCAAAATGTTATGTTGAAACCTCCCCTTTGGAATCACCAAAATCGCCTAAGAGTTGAGAGAGATATGGAAGAAATGAGCTTAAGCTCGTATTAAATGAGCTTCCGCCCCCAGTGATTTTCGCTTCTGCGGAGGAAATCCCTCTTCTGCGGGTTCCGCTTCTGCAGAAGTGGGTCGCTTTTGCGGAAAAAGGCCAAGGGGCCAGTACTGCTTCTGCGGTCTCAAACTCGCTTATGCGAGTCCGCTTAAGCGGAAGGCCCACCGCTTCCGCGGTGATGGGCCTGGGGCGGATGGACCGCTTCTGCGGTCAGGGGTCCACTTCTGCGGTTTCCCCTCGGCCTGGCCCCTTCCACTTCTGCGAGTAGACGACCGCTTCTGCGGTCGAAGAGCCGCAGAAGCGGTTATGACAGAAGCAGTAAATGAAATTTCCCAAAGTTTTTCAACTTCACTCGAATCTCGATCATTTGACGCTCAGGGCTCCCGAGCCCCGCCTGAACATATCGACAAGTCTGAAATCACGAGGCGGACCTACTCAAACCCTCGAAACACTTAAAACAACGCTAAATCGAGGAATCAACCCCTAAAACCGAATGAATCAATTCATTGAACTTCAAGTTCTTAATTCTCCTTCAACGGGTCAAAATGCCCTTAAACTACTCGGATAGACACCAAATTTTATGGGTATGTCTTAACTGATATTCCGAACTTGTACCATGTTTCGGAATTGAAATCCGAACCCGATACCTATGAAATCAATGATTTCTTAGTTTATTTAGATCTTTGAAACTCAAACTTAACAATTTTACACAAAAATCATTGCGGGCTAGGGACCTCAGAATTCGATTTTGGGCATACGCCCAGGTCCCATATTTTCCAGCGGACCCTCAGAAATTGCCAAATCACGATTCTGGGCCAGTTTCCCAAAAATATTGACCGAAGTCAAACTTGGCCTTTTTAAAGAAACTTAAAGAAGAAACTACGCTTAATCTTGCTCAAAACTCCTCTAACTTCAGAACCGCCCTCCCCTGCAAGTCATAAATTAGCTAAAGCAAGTGCGGAAAGTATTAATGAAAGGGAACGGGGTACAAAAATGCAAAACGACCAGTCGGTTCGTTACATTCTCCACCTCTTAAACAAACGTTCGTCCTCGAACGAACATACAAAAGTACATGGACTGCTGAATAAGTGAGAATATCAGCTCCGCATGTCCTCCTCGGACTCCTAGGGTCGCCTCCTTGATCGGTTGGCCCCTCCACTGGACTCTCACTGCAGAAATACTCTTGGGCCTCAACTGGCGGTCCTGTCTATCAACAATGGCATCTGGCTCCTCCTCGTAGCCCATGCTCTCATCTAACCGAATGGTACTAAAATTCAACACATGTGAATAGTCGGTATGATATTTTCGGAGCATCGATACATGGAAGACTAGATGAACTCCTGATAAACTGGGAGGTAAAGAAAGTTCATAGGCTACCTCTCCAACTCGCCTCAACACCTCAAAGGGGCCAATAAACCTTGGGCTCAACTTGCCCTTCTTTCTGAATCTCATGATGCCCTTCATGGGCAAAATCTTCAAGAGAACCTTCTCGCCAACCATAAATGATTCATCATGTGCCTTCTGATCTGTGTAACTATTCTACCTGGACCGAGCTGTGCGGAGCCTATCCTGAATCAACTTTACCTTGTCCAAGGCATCCTGAACCAAATCTATACCAAGCAACTTAGCCTTACTAGGATCAAACCACCCGATCGGAGAACGGCAACGCCGACCATATAGTGCCTCATACGGGACCATCTCTATGCTGGACTGATAACTGTTATTATATGCAAACTCTACCAAGGGTAAGAATTGATCCCACTGGCCTCCAAAGTCGATCACACATGCTCTAAGCATATCCTCTAAAATCTAAACTGTCCGCTCTGTCTGCCTATCGGTCTATGGATGGAATGCCCTGCTAAGCTCCACGCGGGTCCCCAACTCACTCTGAACAGCTCTCCAGAAGTCAGAAGTGAACTGAGGGCTCTGTCTGATATGATAGAGACCGGCACACCGTGCAATCTCACTATCTCCCGAATGAAAATCTGGGCATATCTCTCTGCCGTGTAAGTAGTCGCCACAGGAATGAAGTGAGCTGACTTGGTCAACCTATCCACAATAACCCACACCGAATCAACCTTCTGCTGAGTCCGCAGAAACCCGACCACAAAATCCATAGTGATGCACTCCCACTTCCATTTCGGAATAGGCATCCGCTGAAGTAGAACACCTGGCCTCTGGTGCTCATGTTTGACCTGCTAGTAATTCAAACACTTAGCTGCATACTCCCAATGCCCTTCTTCATCCTCCGCCACCAGAAATGCTGCCTCAAGTCACGATACATCTTTGTAACACCTGGATGAATGGAGTACCTCAAATTGTGGTCCTCCTCTAGAATCCTCTCTCTCAAGCCATCAACATTAGGAACACATACACGACCCTGAAGCCGTAACACACCATCCTCGCCAATAGAAATCTTCTTGGCACCTCCCTGAAGTACCATCTCTCTGAGAACTACCAAATGTGGATCATCGAGCTATCGGGCCTTAATCTCTCCCAACAACGAAGACTGTGCAACCACACATGCTAGGACCCGGTTGGGATCTGAAATGTCCAATCTCACAAGTCTGTTAGTTAAAGACTGAATGTCCAAAGCTAATGGTCTAATCTCAGCAGGAATGAATGCCATGCTACCCATGCTCTCTGCCTTCCTACTCAAGGCATCCGCAACCACATTTGCCTTGCCTGGATGATAAAGAATGGTAATGTCATAATCCTTTCGTAGCTCAAGACACCTGCGCTGCCTCAAATTAAGATCCCACTGCTTGAACAAATGCTGGGATGGTCTGTATAAACCTCACATGACACTCCATATAAATAATGCCTCCATATCTTAAGAGCATGAACAATCGCCGCCAATTCCAGATCGTGCACATGGTAATTCTTCTCATGAACCTTCAGCTGACGTGAAGCATATGCAATAACTTGCCCTTCCTACATCAATACAAATCCCAAGCCAATGCGAGAAGCGTCGCAATACAATGTATACGTCCCTGAACCAGAGGGCTATACAAGAACTGGTACCGTAGTCAAGGACGTCTTGAGCTTCTGGAAGCTCTCCTCACAATCATCGGACCAACAGAATAGGGCACCCTTTTGGGTTAATCTAGTCAGAGGTGATGCAATAGATTAAAAACCCTGCATAAATTGCCGGTAATAGCCTGCTAACTCCAAGAAACTCCGGATCTCGGTCACTGAAGTAGGACGTGGCCAACTTTGACCTGCCTCAATCTTCTTGGGATCCACTTTAATACCCTCTCCTGACACTACATGCCCCAAGAATGCTACTGACTCTAGGCAAAACTCCCACTTGGAGAACTTAGCATAAAGCTTCTGCTCTTGCAGGGTCTAAAACACTACTCTCAAATGCTACTCGTGATCCCCCAGACTACGCGAATATATCAAGATGTCGTCAATGAAGACGATAACAAAGGAATGAATATAGGGCATGAACACCCTGTTCATCAGGTCCATAAATGCCGTTGGAGCATTAGTCAAGCCAAATGACATCACCAGGAACTCATAGTGGCCATATCTAGTCCTGAATGCTGTCTTCGGAACATCTGAATCCCAAATCTTCAGCTGATGATACCCTGAACTCAGGTCAATCTTAGAGAACACCCTAACACCCTGTAACTGGTCAAATAAATCATCAATACGGGGCAATGGATACTTTTTCTTGATGGTAACTTTTTTCAACTGGCGGTAATCAATGCACATCCGCATAGTCCCATCCTTCTTCTTTAAACAGCACTGGTACGCCCCAAGGCGATACACTGGGCCTAACAAACCCCTTAGCTAGCAACTCCTCCAACTACTCCTTCAGCTCCTTAGGAGCCATATGGTACGGTAGTATAGATATAGGCTGAGTGCCTGGAGACAAGTCAATACAAAAATCAATATCACGATCCGGAGGCATGCCATGAAGATCAGAAGGAAAAACATAGGCGAACTCTCGAACTACTGGCATGGAATCAATCGTCGGAGACTCTGCGGTGGTGTCTCGAACATAAGCTAAGTAGGCCAAACAACCCTTCTCAACCATGCGCTGAGCCTTCAGGAAGGAAATGACCCTGCTAGGTGTATCCATAGTGGAAACCCTCTACTCCAGTCTCGGCAACCCTGGCATCACTAGAGAAACAGTATTGGCATGGAAAACTAGAACGACGTGATATGGAGATAACCAGTCCATGCCCAAAATAACCTCAAAATTGATCATATCGAGCAACAGGAGATCTGCTATAGTCTTAAGACCACAGAAAGTAACTACACCAGACTGGTAGACCAGTTCACAACCACAGAATCACCCACAAGAGTGGACACATGAACAGGAACACCCAAAGGCTCAGGAGAAATAGCCAGGAAACGAGCAAACAAAGATGATACATATGAATAAGTAGACCTTGGATCAAATAATACCGATATATCCCTACTACTGACAGAAATAATACTTGTGATGACGGCATCTGAGGCCAATGCATCTGGCCAGGCGGGGAAAGCATAAAATCTAGCTGGAGCACCGGCTGACTGGCCTCCAATTGACTGAGTAGTATCTGGCTGACATATCCCTATCTGGCCTCTACCCCTGGAACGACCTCTACCGGTCTACTCTCCATCTCTAGGCGGCTGGACCGATGGTGCTGGAGTCATGGGCTGCTGCCCCTACTGTACTGCCTTGCCCCTAATCTTGGGGCAGTATCTCCTCATGCGGTCTGTGTCCCTGCACTCAAAACAACATGGTGTAGCAGCATGCTACCCAGATGGCTGGCCCTGAATACCAGAATGCCCACTAGAAGAAGCCTGAGTAGCCGGCGGGTGATAAGAACTCTCCGGCATAGCACTAAAATAAGGACTGGAAGACTCCGAAGGACCTGAATACCCACTGGATGAACCCTGAATAGCTGGCGGGCGATAAGAACTTTCTGGCATGGTGCTGAAATAGGAGCGCACTGGAGCACCCCGAGTAGGTGGTGGTGCTGGAGCTGGGGGCCTACTGGGCTGACCCCTCCCAAAGTGACCTCTTCCCCTAGCTGGGGCACCTCTGAACTCTCCTGAGAATCGGGCCCTCTTATCTTGCTGCACCTACTCTCTACCCTCAAACGGTAACCCTCAATCCTACGGGCAATCTCAAGTACTAGCTGATATACAGTGCCCATCTCTACCTCACGAGCCATACCCGACCGGATAGTGGGATTTAACCATGCAACAAACCTTCGTACTCTCTCTGCCTCTGTTGGAAGTATCATGAGTGAATGGTGAGACAACTCAAAGAACCTCGCCTCATAGTCGGTCACTGACATATGACCCTGCTCCAGATACTCAGACTGATGACGTAGCTCTTCCCTATCAGATGGTGGAATGTACCGATCAAGAAACAACTGAGTGAACTGACCCCAAGTGAGGGGAGGAGCGCCTGCTGGCCTGCTAAGCAAGTAAGACTGCCACCATCTACGGGCCCTGCCCTCCAGCTGAAAAGTAGTGAAGTCGACTCCATATGACTCCAATATCCTCATATTGTGCAGTCTATCCCTGCACCTGTCAATGAATCCTGGGAATCCTCATGACGCTCGCCCCCGAAGACTGGAAGGTGCAACCTGGTCCATCAATCTAATAACTTCTGTGGATCGCCGTGCACAGCTGGCTTGGGCTGGGGTGCCGTTGCAGCAACTGTCTGGACCCCCTCTGCGGGTAGTGCACCCAAAGTATGATAAACTGCGGTTGCATGACCTGGAGTGTGTGGTAGGGGTCTGTGCTTCCCCTCCTACCTGTGAGGTAGTTGGATCTGCTGGAAATAAACCAGCATGAGTCATAGTGTCCATGAACTGAAGCATACGGCCCATGACCTCCTGAAATCCCGGCGCAGTTATGAAATCCTCTGGAGTAGGCACAGCTGCGGGCACCTCGCCCTGCTCCTCAATGATGGGATCCTCCGCAAGGTCTGCTGGTGGTGCAACTGGAATGGCTCTAGGATTCCCTCGTCCCCTACCACGGGCCGGTGCCCTCCCCCGGCCTCTACCTCGGCCTCTAGCAACCGGGGGGGACTCCTCCCGGGTCCAGAACGTCACGGTATGGGTCCTCACCATCTAAGAGAATAGAAGAGGAAACTTAGTACACTGACCGATGCACGATGGGAAATGAATAAAGAGTAGTCTTTCCTAACACCCTATTGTCACGAGCCGAAATCCACTTAGTGTCGTGGTGGCACCGGACACCTCTGTCAGGCCAGCCAACTAAATTATCAATTAATTCCACTTTTAATACTTTTGAAAATATAAGGTTTTTCCTTTCATTTTTCATAAATAAAAGTTTACTACTAAAGTTTCAAATTTAAATAATAACAATTAGTACAAATCCATTGAAAACCATCCCAGAAATCGGTGTCACAAAGGATATAAAATAAAATATGACATCCGTCCAGAATACAATGGATAGAAAGGAAATACAATTTACTAGAAAGGGACTTTAAAAACTGCGGGCCGCCTTGCATACTGCAACTCACCTAGTCCCCGAATCACCCGTGCTGCTATGCCCAGTAGGCCACTAAAGTAACATATACTTGTGCAACAAAAATGAACAGAAGTGTAGTATAAGTACGTAATCAACGTGTACTCAGTGAGTATCCCGCCTAATCCCGAAGGGGTAGAGACGAGATGGTCAACTCTGACACTTTCTAATGGTCCAATAATGATTCATCCTTAATATATATATATATATATATATATATATATATATATATATATATATATATATATATATATATATATATATATATATATATATATATATTATTCAGTGAATTTATAAACATGATTTCAGTCCAAATAAAAAGAAACAAGTAAGCAATTAATTCCTTTATAGGAAATTTTCCAAAATTCCATTTTAATTATAATCCAAATATTCTTAATCCTTAAAAAGGGAATAATAATAGAGTTAAGTCCGAGGAAGCAATACAAGCATGCGCAAATCACACCGAGGCGACGGTCCGATCCAACAAAAATAAATGTGCACTTGCCGAGGGTCGACGACGCGCCTATAGATGCATCTATAATCTGCCGAGGCGTTCGGCCTGTTCCAAAATAAACACACACAGAGACAGACAGTCAGTCAAGAAGTCAACATGGAGCAATTATCCAAGAAAGGCCAATTCCCTTTGATAATTTGAGAAAATAAAGTTTAAGTCTTTTTAGAAATTCAGTTATTAATTTAATGTAATTTAAGCAAGTCAAGCCATCAATGGGTTCACAATTAATCCAAATATAACATGCTTTTGGGTCCTAGACTACCCGGACAATAACATAATAGTAGCTACGCATGGACTCTCGTCACCTCGTGCATACATAGCCCCCGCAAATAGGAGCACATAACCAACTCAACTCACATATGGGGTAATTTCCCCCTCACAAGATTAGAAAGGAGAATTACCTCACTCCGAAGGCTCATAACCGGCATTCTACATTCTTCCGAAGACTTGCACCAACGTAAAATGCTCCAAAACTAGCCAATGATTATACAAATCCATTAATATATGTTCAATTAAACTTTACAACCCAATTTGTAATAATTCTTAACCACGAACGAAAAGTTGACCAAAACGCCCTCGGGCCCACATGCACGGAATCCGAAATTTTTCGAAGATAAAGATTACCCATGACCTTAGGAACTCAAATATATAATTTTCTCTTAATTCCATACTCAAAATCGTGATCAATATCCAAGATTTCTAATTTCCTAGGTTTTCAACCAAAACCCCAAATTTTCTACAATTTTCCAAGTATAAATCCATAGATAAACCTTGTATATACTCAAAACTAGTAGAAATCACTTACCTTATGCTTGGTGATGAAAATGGCACTGCAAAGTTGCTCCAAACTCGGATCCCATGGAAGAAATGAAGTGAAAATGAGCCAAACTTTGATTTTTAAAGAAATCTCTCTGCCTCCAGTAGTTTCCGCTTTTGCGGAAAAAATTTCTATTTTGCGGTTCCGCTTCTACGGAAAATTTCCGCTTTTGCGATAAATCCCCCTTTTGCGGAAATTTTTTCGCTTCTGCGGAAAATTTCTGCTTTTGCGGTTATGACAGCAACCAACACTTTCTCGACACGGAAATGAGCATAACTTCCTGATACGATGTCCAAATTCGACGATTCTTTTTGCTATGGATCCGAAATTACGATACGGATCTAATGGTTCAATAAAAACTTAATTTGGAGCTCGTTTGCTTAATATTGTACCCCTTTATGTCCAAAGAAACGACATTGAAGCATCAAATAAGAGCGCGATTACCACCCCAAACACACCCGAGGCCCCCGGGACCCCGACCAATCACACCAACTAGTCCCAAAAGACATTACGGACTTGCTCGAGGCCTCAAATCACATCAACAATGCTAAAGTCACGAATCAACCTCCAATCCAAGTTTTATGAACTTTAGAACTTCCAACTTCTACATTCGATGCTTAAACCTATCAAAACATGTCTGATTGACCTCAAATTTTGCACACAAGTCATTTTTGACATTACGGACCTACTCCAACTTTTGGAATTGGATTCCAACCCCGATATCAAAAGGTCAGCCTCCGGTCAAACTTCCCAAAAACCTTCAAATTTCTATCTTTAGCCAAATGTCTTCAAAATGACCTATGGACCTCCGAATTCACTTTCGATCGCGCTCCCAACTCCAGAATCACCATACAGAGCTATTCCCAGTGTCAGAATCCCAAACAGATATCGATAACACTGAAATGCACTTCAAGTCAAATTAAGAAATTCCTTCTAAAATGCTAAATTCCATAATAGGCGCCAAAACGCTCCCGTGTTATCCAAAACATAATCCGGGCATACGCCCAAGTCCGAAATCATCATACGAACCTGCTGGAACCTGCAGATCCCGATTCTGAGGTCGTTTACTCAAAATTCAAATTCTAGTTCATTCTTTCAACTTTAAGCTTCCGAAATGAGAATTCTTTTCCCAAATCAACTCCGAACTTCCCAAAATTAAATTCCGACCACGCGTACAAGTCATAATACCTTAAATGAAGCTGTTTATGGCCTCCGACTGCTGAACGGAGCGCTAGTACTATAAATGACCGGTCGGGTCGTTACATTCTCTCCCACTTAAACATACGTTCGTCCTCAAACGTGCTGAGAACTATACGGAAGTAGTCTGCAATCATTGTTTAGAACCTCATGCACCTTCCCATGCTACCACAACTTAGCTGAGCACATTAGCTCGATAAATTCTTAAGATACTCCTCTTTTATTCGAGCAATTAAGCTTTAGAGCCTGATTCCAACATCCTGAATTCTATGCCAGGCCTGTTTCCAACATACGATCACTAGATAAATCGCTACACGCTGTACTCAAACATGACTGTGTAACTTTGCTGAATTCTTACTCTACAACACTAAATCCATAAGACCAAGATAATATTCTCTATTCAACTTAGCCAAAATTCAACGAATCAGATGCTCCCATTGCACCTCACGACACACGCAAGCCTTACTCTAACTCTTACAATACCGCCACGACGGATGAGATGTGTCACAATTCATAATCAACTGTCGGGTTAATCAATTACTGAGTCTATACTTCTGACAAGAACATTACCACATTTTGAACCAAATGATGATCTTTTCTCCTTAATGTACTTCATATAATCAGATTGCACTGATCCTAAATCTCATAATAGCATCTCACCCAGTACAAACTGCTCAGGCAATGAGCCACTCCGAGAGCGATCCAAAAGTCTCATATGACGCCACAATGTGCCAATAGGCCATCAATCCAAACACAAGACAAACAAGAAATCAAACTCTGGAAGTAATTACCAATCCCCCGCACTAATACAGACTTTCCTCATAAGATAGGAAGCGAAACAAACAAAGAAACAGCACATAGAAAACTAGACTCGACATCACCCTGTTGCAGTGCACAACCCGATCCAATAACATACCCATGGCGACGTGCCACCCGATCCACACATAGATATCACATAAGGAGATTGCACTTCGAGCTAAATCCGCTCATTACAATAAAAATATCAAATTTCGATCGTAAGCACGCTAAGTGAATAATACCATCCTTGAGAAAACACATAGCGGTATAGGCTAAAAAACTCAAGCACAACTATGTTACGGTACAAAATCTGAATCTCAATAGCCATTCCGTTCACATAACATCATTGCCACACGGAACCTTAACACATAAGAATTTACCAAGCTGCCTCTCAACTCAAACGGCGCAATACCTCATTACCTGGAATAGCTGATGATAACATAACACCCCAACTGTTCCTCCATAGGAATGCCCGCTGAAACAAGCACAATTGGCCTGATATAAAGCCCTGTTCACATATATAAACGAAACTGCAACCTTAATCCTCACTTCGAATTTCTATGCTACTCACTGCGCCCAACATGCTAACATACGATATAACACGATTTTCATCATAACTCCGAAATATTTAATATTTTCACACTTCATCATATAAAAACTTTGCACTTAACTCACTTCAGGAGAACCATAGCAACACACTTGTAAGTTTCCCATAATCGTAGAATATACAAATCTGCAAGTAGTGGTCCAAGCCACCATAACCCTTACGGAATCTGCTTCCACTTAACAAGCCATAACAGAAGAATGCTCCTGAATATCATCAATTACGGCGGCCGACAAGCCTCACACGCACTGCCACAATTCATACTCACAACTTGATCACGCTGAATGAACTGATCTCTCGCCCCAATATGCCAATTCAACTATGGCTAATCATTCTACCCTCTTCCAGTTTATCCTTGCTTGCCTTAGAAAATAATACTAACTTCATCCAACATATAACATACTCCATCTACGCTCACCCCGAGTGGCCTTGAATCACGAGACCATGTTGTCTCAAATCCTACGAACCATTTCGTACCTCCCAATTGTTGCATCACAAGCCAAAAACCCCCGAACATTCTGTGCCTCTTCTCATAAGCTGCTACAAGGCTTGATTCTTAAGTGTACCTATAAGCTCAACATCATTAGGCACCACACTTTACCTCTTGAATTCACTAGGACCGTTACTGAGAGCCGCCCACTCTGACTTGGTCCAGAATTTAATCAACTCCATAAATCTTATAACACCCGAATACCCTCTCGACGAAGCACCTGGCAAAATCACTCCTCTGAAACCTGTTTCTATACAAGGCATAAATCCTGAATCTTTTCCCAAGTTCAATCATGAGCCAACAAGGCCAACCATAGCATGCATTCCACAATTCATCTACCCAATTCACCACTTATGGCCCCTTTTCCGAAGCTGAGATAACCAATCAAGATATTAGTAACTGGAAACCTCACAAGTAGCTAATCATGCAACCCAAATCATAAGCAATGGGGCTCTCCCACTTAGCTTGAAGCCAATAACGCACGACGCTGGAATTCACCCGATTTCTTTACCTCTTATTACCATAACCTTGCGCAATCATCCGCTGCAAATTCTCAGACTATTTCTGTAAATCCCCATCTTTCGTATCCTGAATCATCATCCGCATTCGCACGACCGATCTCCTTGTTGGATAACCAATATAATTCCTTGTAGAAGCTTCACCAATAACACGGCCACTAGCCTGCTCGCGGGGAAATAACCCGTCTGTAGAAATCACCTCCCGACACCATCCAATGCTGCTACACGGGGTGCAATCACCATGACATCAATAACCAAATCCTGAGTCCAAGCTCACCTTCTAGCTGTACCAGTCCATTTACCCCTTGTGAACATCAATTAAATCAGCGGCAACATCTTTCAAATTCCGAGTTATGCTGCATCCTTATTTATTTCAAGCAACTCCTTTCCGCCATACCGAATCTCCTGCCGCATAATAACCCATGCTTCGAACTAAACCTGCAGACATCAATTGCCCGTTGTTAAAATTCCAGACCATTCCAAAATCTCCTTAGGTGCATAGTAATCCTACTACAAGGCCCTATACGGCTCTGCCACTCTCCCACTTTCGTTAGACTCGATCCTTTAATCGACTGCTCGTCCTTTGCTCCCCAAGACTGACCTTTCAGAAGTTTAAAAATGCGCATGACATTTCCCACATGTGTTTCTCATCTCTTGCTGCTCAGTTGCCTTAATAAAATTCTTCTTCATAGAACTTGAATCCACAAACCATTACTGACTTAAACCTCTCTGAAGGTCATCTTTCTCGAACCGCGAACATTTAAAATACTTATCCAATCCTAAACCATCACACCATGTGATATCTGACGGTTGCATCTTCAATAGTGTTTCACAATATCCCGCCATAAAGCAAATTGTAGCAGATTATAACATTGACAACTTAAAATGTTCAACTAGGGCAGCAACACCCCCATATAGAGGAGGACTCTGCTACACTGGCAATTACCACTATTAATTACCTCCACCAGTCCACATCTGACCATCCTTATTTCGATTGACTTTCCCCTGCCGAGAATAAAATACGAAATCCCTTGATTACACACTGAGTAAACCTTCCTTCAATTCATTCACTTCCCCAACACTTGGGAAAACATCCTACCATCACAACAACACTGGGGAATAATCACTCGTAAGCATCATGACAACCTGTGCCTAGCCTCAAGGCTCTTAGAAGTTCTGTTACTGAGCTGAAACAATAGAATATCCTTCCATAATACGACTATAATAGTCCAACCAACTATACCAGGAGATCATCCCGCACCACATTTGTAGTGCCATTGCAATCCTTTAATTTTTGATTTATAACAAGCGCTCGCGTCGCATATGATTAAGTGGAAAGGAATCAAAGGCATAAGCCTCAAAGGAGCCGAACCGCACGATAAGGAAATCAAGAAGGAAAGTACTCCTAACAGTTCTGCAGCCTCCCTAGGATAAGTACAGACGTCTCCGTGCCGATCCGCGAGACAATACTAGACTTGCTCATGACTCCTGAGACCCAAGGGAACCTAGTGCTCTGATACCATGTTGTCACTACCCGAAATCTACTAAGGGTCTTGGTGGCGCCGGACACCTCTGTCAAGCAAGACAACTAAATTATCAATTAATCCTCTTTTAATACTTTTAAAAATCTAAGGTTTTTCCTTTCATTTTTCATAAATAAAAGATTACTACTAAAATTTCAAATTTAAATAATAACAATTAGTACAAATCCATTGAAAACCATCCAAAAAACCCGTGTCACAAATGCAAGAGCTTTTACTGATAAGGATATAAAATACAATACGACATCCGTCCGGAATACAATGGACATAAAGGAAATACAATTTACTAGAAAGGGACTTTAAAAGTTGCGGGCTGCCTTGCATACTGCAACTCACCAATTCCCCGAATCGAACGTGCTTCTATGCCCAGTAGGCCGCTAAAGTAACATATACCTGTGCAATAAAAATGCACATAAGTGTAGTGCGAGTATGTAATCAACGTGTACTCAGTGAGTATCCCGCCTAATCCCGAAGAGGTAGATACGAGATGGTCAACTCTGACACTTTCTAATGGTCCAATAATAATTCATCCTTAACATATATATGTACACACACACACACACACACACACACACACATATATATATATATATATATATATATATATATATTAATCAGTGAATTTATTTTATAAACATGATTTCAGTCCAAATAGAAAGAAACAAGTAAGCAATTAATTCCTTTATAGGAAATTTTCCAGAATTCCGTTTTAAATATAATCCAAATATGCTTAAGCCATAAAAAGGCAATAATAACTTAGTTAAGTCCTAGGCAGCAATACAAGCATGCACAAATCACACCGAGGCGACGGCTCGATCCAACAAAAATAAATGTGCACTTGTCGAGGGTCGACGATGCTCCTATAAATGCATCTATTAATCTTCTGAGGCGTTTGGCCCGTTCCAAAATAAACACACACACAAATAGACAGTCAATCAAGAAGTCAACATGGAGCAATTATCCAAGAAAGTCCAATTCCCTTTAATAATTTGAGAAAATGAAGTTTAAGTCTTTTTAGAAATCCATTTATTAATTTAATGTGATTTAAGCAAGTCAAGCCATCAATGGGTTCACAGTTAATCCAAATATAATATGCTTTTGGGTCCTACACTACCTGGACAATTACATAATAGTAGCTACACACGGACTCTCGTCACCTCGTGCGTGCGTAGCCCCCACAAATAGGAGCACATAACTAACTCAACTCACCTATGGGGTAATTTCCCCCTCACAAGATTAGAAAGGAGACTTACCTCGCTCCGAAGGCTCATAACCGGCATTATACATTCTTCCGAAGACTTGCACCAACGTAAAATGCTCCAAAACTAGCCAATGATTATACAAATCCATTAATATATGTTCAATTAAACTTTACAACCTAATTTGTAACAATTCTTAACCCCGAACGAAAAGTTGACCAAAACTCCCTCGGGCCCACGTGCCCGGAATCCGAAATTTTTCAAAGATAAAGATTACCCATGACCTTAGGAACTCAAATATATAATTTTCTCTTACTTCCATACTCAAAATCGTGATCAAAATCCAAGATTTCTAATTTCCTAGGTTTTCAACCAAAAACCCAAATTTTCTACAATTTTCCAAGTCTAAATCCATAGATAAACCTTGTATATACTCAAAACTAGTAGAAATTACTTACCTCATGCTTGGTGATGAAAATGGCACCCCAAAGTTGCTCCAAAATCGGCTCCCATGGAAGAAATGAAGTGAAAATGAGCCAAACTTTGATTTTTAAACAAATCTCTCTGCCTCCAGCAGTTTCCGCTTCTGCGGAAAATCTCCGCTTTTGCGGAAAAATTTCCACTTCTACGGTTCCGCTTCTGTAGTTATGACAACAACCAGCACTTTCTTGACACGGAAATGAGCATAACTTCCTCATACGATGTTCAAATTTGATGATCCTTTTTGCTATGGATCCGAAATTACGATACGGATCTAATGGTTCAATAAAAACTTAATTTGGAGCTTATTTGCTTAATATGGTACCCCTTTATGTCCAAAGAAACGACATTGAAACATCAAATAAGAGTGCGATTAGCACCCGAAACACACCCGAGGCCCCTGGGACCCCGACCAATCACACCAACCAGTCTCAAAACACATTACGGTCTTGCTTGAGGCCTCAAATCATATAAAACAATGCTAAAGTCATGAATCAACCTCCAATACAATCTTTATGAACTTTAGAACTTCCAACTTCTACAGTCGATGCTTAAACCTATCAAAACACGTCCGATTGACTTTAAATTTTGCACACAAGTCATATTTGTCATTATGGACCTACTCCAACTTCCGGAATTGGATTCCAACCCCGATATCAAAAAGTTAACCTTCGGTCAAACTTCCCAAAAACCTTCAAATTTCTATCTTTAGCCAAATGGCTTCAAAATGACATACCGACCTCCGAATTTACTTCCAACCACGCTCCCAACTCCAGAATCACCATACGGAGCTATCCCAGTCTCGGAATCCCAAACGAACATCGATAACACTGAAATGCACTACAAGTCAAACTTAAGAAATTCCTTCTAAAATTCTTACTTCCACAATAGGCACCAAAACGCTCCCGGTTTATCCAAAACCCAATCCGGGCATAAGCCCAAGTCTAAAATCATCATACGAACCTGCTAGAACCTTCATATCCCGATTATGAGGTCGTTTACTCAAAATTCCAATCCTAGTTCATTATTTCAACTTTAAGCTTCCGAAATGAGAATTCTCTTCCCAAATCAACTCCGAACATCCCGAAATTAAATTTCGACCATGCGTACAAGTCATAATACCTTAAATGAAGCTGTTCATGGCCTCCGACTACTGAACGGAGCGCTAGTACTCAAAATGACCGGTCGGGTCGTTACAACTATAGCCCCTCGAAGATAAAATACACACGTCTCCGTACCGATCTACAAGACTATATTAGGTTTGCCCGTAACTTGTGAGGCCTACGTGAACCTAGTTCTCTGACACCATGTTGTCACGACCCATTTTTTATAATAGGTCATGATGGCGCCTAACACCATAATCAGGCTAGCCAAATTGTGGAAGTATGATTAAGTCCTCCTTTTAGTTTAGCCAATAACAGAAATACTAAAGTTTTCAAGTCAAGATGAAGCTAGTAAATATCATGAAGCACTAACATAGCGATAAAATCCCAAAAATAAATATCTACTACAGTGTGTGCCAGAATCTGGGGGCACAAGCTATGGGCGACCAGTAGAATATACACGAAATACAAAACACCATCCTACTGTCTGAATCAGAATAGATAGAAATAAAAAATACAAGAAAGGGCTCCTCCGGTTACGGATCGGCATGGGAAAGAAGGCAGTTCACCGTAGAGGTCCCTAAGAGTGCTCACTGTTGCGCACCAGAGTGACATGAGTACATAAACCACATGTACTCAGTAAGTATCCTGTCTAATCTTGAAGAAGTAGAGACGTGAGATCGACTTGATACTTACTAAGGTCAAAATAATATAATATGATAGAATGAGATATACAACATGAAAGATTCCCAATAACACAAGTTCAACAAAAGGGTCATGTTCATGTTCTTGCCTTAATTAAATTACAAGTTTTCCTTTTATATCAAATGGGTTATCACGTCATAACTAAATGTAAGAATATAAACCATGAACAAACATGCTGAGGTCGACGGTCCGCTCCAACAGAAAGTAAATTGTGCACTACCGAGGGTCGAGCGACACGAATCATAGATGCATCTATTATCACCGAGGAGATCGACCCGATCCATAATCATCAATAATATATTAGATGCCATTGTTCATGCCTTGAAAACCTGGCGTCATTATTTGTATGGGGTGCCTTGTGAGATTTACACTGACCATTGCAGTTTACAGCATTTGCTTAAGCAGAAGGACCTGAATATACGTCAGAGGAGATGGTTAGAGTTGTTAAAGGATTATGATCTTACTAATATTTATCACCCGGGCAAGGCCAGTGTGGTTGCCGATGCCTTGAGTCGCCGGGCAGAGAGTTTGGGGAGTTTGGCATATCTACCAGCCTCAGAGAGACCTATGGCGTTGGATGTTCAGGCTTTAGCCAGGCATTTCGTGAGATTGGACCTTTCAGAGCCCAATCGGGTTCTAGCATGTGTAGTTTCTCGGTCTTCCCTATTTGATCGCATCAGGGAGCGGCAGTTTGATGACCCTCATTTGCTTGTCCTTCAGGCCATGCCGATCCGCAACCGGATGAGTCCTTTCTTGTATTTTTTATTTCTTTCTATTCTGATTCAGATAATAGGACAGTGTGTTTATATTTTTTCTATATTCTACTGGTCGTTCGTAGCTTGTGACACCAGATTCTAGCACACACTGTAGTAGATATTTATTTTTGGGATTGTATCGCTATGTTAGCGCTGCATGATATTTACTAGCTTCATCTTGACTTGAAAACTTTAGTATTTCTGTTATTGGCTAAACTAAAAGGAGGACTTAATCATACTTTCGCAATTTGGCTGGCCTGACTATGGTGTTAGGCGCCATCATGACCTATTATGAAAAATGGGTCGTGACAGAAATTTTTGTAAGTAGGAAATTTTAAATCACTTTTTTGAAACTTAGAAAATTCATCTTTCATAAACTGCCAAAAGTTGATCACTTTTTATTATCAAACAATGTTTTTACAATATTTTTAGAAAAAAATCTTATCACCAAACGGGAGCTTAATAATGAATAAATAAAGCAAGTAACCCAGGGCCAACAGGCTGAAATTTTTGCTGGTAAATAATAATGGAACATTAGTTTAGTACTAACTAATTAAGCTGCCAATTAATATAAGCTAGATTTTATTTTAAATATTTATTTCTCTCATATATTTTATGG